>CAEGAE010048737.1:0-17658 GCA_903067095.1 Girardinus metallicus
AATCTCTGTACATGGATATACTAAACCTGTAATAAGACACAATATCAAGAACACACAATGTAGTTTAGTACCCCCCCCCCCCCCCCCCCCCCCCCCAAGATTCACCTAAAAGAAAAAATGTCTGAACTACAAAAAGAAACCACTTTAGGAGCACTGGATCCTTTGTGCTGCATGATGTAGTACAGCAAAAAATGTTGCAAAGCACAACTCCAAAACCCTCAACCATGAGACGAAGCTTAGGCTCAGCATACTGAACACCGGAAGCTTAGTTGACTGAATAATTAGTAGACAAATGTGGTCTTGCCTGCATGATTTTATTTTATTTTTATTTTTTTTAAACTGTGTACAAATTTGTGAACTGTATTTTTTTGTATTATCGAGATTGTGATTGTTGTTTGTATTGTATATAAAAGGCACTTTATTTTAATTTTTTAAGATAAATGAATAAATTACGTGTTTTTGACACAAATGTTGAACTGTCTTTTATTTCGGGAAATTACTGAAATTAACGAGTCTCCAAGCTCACCAGATCTGAACGAGTAAGCCTAGAAAAATTGAAGTGAGCTTTGAGAGTCGAAGCTAAATCAAGATCTAGGCACTGAAACGTGCAATTGTTTTTGATGTCTCATTGCTATATTGTACTTTGGCGGGCGGCAAGCAGCGTGGTTCCGGTTTTCATTCTGAAAAATCTTTTTCTTTTCTACTGGAAAATAAAATCTGAACTCTGAATTGCAAGTGAGAAAGCGAGAGATTTCTCAGCCTGACCTCCAGATCCTACATGGCTCCTGCACCTTTAAACCTAGCAGCGATGACCGTCTCACTGAAAGCCGTCTCTCAATTGTCAAACCTCTCTCTGGCCGGTTAGTGTCTGGTTCGGTTCTAGCCAAGTTGGGTGTGTCTTCATTGGCAGTGTGTTCCTCAGTATGTGGGCTGTATGGTCTATAGAGCTATGGTCGACACTCCAATGACGTAATTTTGCTTGTGTGACCTCGGGCAGCTACTTTCTCAGAAGTCTCAAGGCATATTTGTTGCAGGTCACCCCGCCCAGTGGGCATCGTTTGCACTCTTCCGCAACAATTGATTTCAAACAAAAAAAAAAGGTTTGGACCTCATGGTTTGACCATGGAATTATCAATTTACAGCTTGCCATCTACCATGGTCTCATTGCAGATTGGAAATGGTTGAGATGTTGTTCAAGGAGCTTGCAAGCACTGCCTTCGCTTCCTAGTGACTGGCAAATCCACGGGCCAGTCAACGAATGAAGTCAGCTGTCAATCGAATCACTTAAAAATGGGCCGGAGGGGATGAATCTGGCCGGAACCGACTGGGGAAGAACCGATCATTCCAAGGCCTTGAAGTAGGGCTAGCTGAACTCTTTCCATCACTGTATCACCAAGCGAGTGAGTGTGATCTGCGGTCTACAGGATTTGCTTCTGTTACAGTTTGATCCCAGATATCACAAACCATCGTTGATACCCAATGCTTTAATGTGTTAGGTGTGTCTTTTATGGCATAAAGTGGATCCATGTAGGGTTAGACGTAAGTGGTGATCAAAGCACATATAAAGACTCAGTGCTGACATGCATCTCTAGAGATACTCAAGGTTCTTGAAATTTTAGAGGCAATTTTTGAACTCGCTTCACTCTTTCTAAGCCTTTGTCTGCGTTTCTCCTTGACGTCCTACTTTACATCAAACACCACTGGATTATCTGCCGCCGGAGCGGGGAAAAGGAAATTCTGGTGTAAAATAAATTATTTTCGAGGACTGTGTTAAAAAGACAGACAAAAACCAAGCCATGTTTCTGTCACCCAGAATGTTTCAGCGTTTAAAGGAGGAACACGTGTTTTAGATCAAATCGGCTAACATCGCTTGAAGGCTGATCTCAGGCGCACATATTAAAGTTCTATCAAAACCAAAGTATTCTCTGCACTTTTTAGAGATTAGAAAATGAAATGAAAGGAAAAGCTTGATGAGACAAGTCTGTTTATGATTTTAATCAGACTGACTGCAGCTTTTCTTTGCACTCTACACCTCTCATGATCACTGACTTTCTTGCTTGATGTGTTAAGAAAAAGACAAAAAAAACCACACACACACGCACACACACCAGGCCAGAACCCACACGCTGCTGCTTGTCTTCCTGACGCTTGAATTTAAATGAGATCTTATGCAAAAGCGCTGAGCAGAGAGCAGCGGATGATAGCGGATCAGATTTGAGTTTTCTCCCATTTACACCACTGGCTGATGCTGCATTTTGTCTCTCATCACTATTCAGTTCCTCACCTGCTCTCTCTGCTTGAGATTGAGAGCGGATACATTTGTCACTCTGTAATCTGAAAACGAAGGACACAAACACGCTGGAGAATGGATTCATATCTTCTTTTTTTTCTGGTGCTTTAATCACATGTTCCTGCTGTTCTTAAGATTAATCTTTAGATGCTAAATTTGCCTGTAGCTGTTCCTACTGTGTGTTATTCATTATGTATGCACAGAATGAATGGTTTGACTTCTGCAGGAGAGCATTTAATAAATGTCAACCAGCTTGCTGTTAAAACTACTTGTGTTTATTGCAGCGTTTGTCTCCACCTAGTGGCCACGTGTTGCCGCTTCAGCTTTAATCTAATGATCTATTTTACATCTCCCTCACTTACAGTAATGCTGTGATAAATTACCTGAAACCTTAATTGGTATTGATAAATATTTCTACTACTATTATTCTCATGCTTTTTAATTTCAAAACTAAACGCTGCTGGCTCCTTAATTCATAATTATTACATCGTTTTGTTGGAGTTGATTCTGAGTCCATTGTCACCATGAAAAGGTCCAACTAGCTGAATACCATTCCCATTACCCAGCATGCACCACGCTGGCGTCTGAGTGAAAGTGGACCCATTCGCCTCGTTTATTTAAAACATTTTTACTATTAATATTGTTTCTTGCGATGTTGTTGAAGTACTAGCAATCAAACATCAATGCCTCTGATATGATCTGAAATTTCCAATGTTTTGGGAAATCTTTTTGGAAGTTTTTTATTTTTTTTTTGTACTGGTCTGCGACAGACTGGCGACCTGTCCAGGGTGACCCCGCCTCTCGCCCGGAACGTGGCTGGAGACGGACACCAGCTCCCCTCCCGACCCCACCAAGGTATTAGAAAATGGATGGATGGATGGATTTTTACTGAAGTGCCTGAAAAATAGAAAAAATAAATAAATGTGCACGTTGCTATCGGCTGTTGATCATCCTAAGCTGCACATCCCTTCACTACATGAAAACACAACCTGATGCGTGTTTTCATATGTTTAATGCAGCTTGGAGATGGTCAATACGCTCATCAGTCTAATAATTAATGTATTATTTGTACTACTTCAGATCTAACCTAATTATTTTTGATAAACATTTATTTGTATTAGAAAAAGCTAACGGTTCAGTCAATGGGAGCAAACAAATGCACCCGATCCCACCCATCAAACTCTGACATTCAGTTTTTGATGGGTGGGATATCGTTGTACTTTAAAAAAATAATAATAATAAAGTAAAAAATACACTACAGCTAAAGTTCTAAAAATGATAATATGCACAAACAACATTGGAATTTCTTGTCGCTGCAATTACAAAAGTTGAAAATTAGGAAGTTTTAAGCTCCATCATCTGTACCTGCAGAGGGACGCTGGATGGAGACGTCTTTTTTTTTTTTTCCCCCCACATTTTATTCTGTTTTTGTTCGCTTAATCTTCACGCCTCTTTATGATTTTATATTAAACAAAAAAAAAAAAATCAGAGAAACAGAACGACCATGCATACACACACTCACTCACTCAAAGGGGAATTTAAGAGTTGGTACGTTTATTTAAATTATGTGTATGAAAGACTAGTTGAAGAGAAATAGGTTCTCTCTAAATGCAGCTTATCAAAGGCGCCTCAAAGAGGAAAATGCCACTCCAGGTCCATGTTCATTATACTATATGAATGAGCTTAAGAGCTACACAAACCCCAACCACAAACATTCAGAATAAGTAAGCGTGAACTAAAAAGATACACTTTATTTGAAATCAGAAAGGGACACTTTTTTTTGTACAAAAATACACAACTGTTACACAGATGCTTTTACATCAAGAGTTGCTCCACTTCACCCTGCTTACGCCGCTGGTGGTGCTCTGCACGCAGCACCGCTTGGGGGGTGTAAGGCTTAACCCATACGTTTGTTTAATTTAACCATGGAAAGTACCTCCGACAAGCAATCGTTTTGCCACAGGTAGATTTGGTGGATCCTGGACTCTCGAGTCTAGACAAAACCGACAGATCCATTCTTATAAATATCAGGAAAGAATGCTGAACGCGTGACGTTCTCAAAAACGGTGAGTTTAATTCTTCTTCCGTGTCATTTTTTTTCACTTGGACTTGGTGCCTGCTTTCCCTGCTTCGTTTGCTTTTTTCTGCTTCTGTTGCATGATTTCTGCATCCCTACGGCAGAAAAAAAAACAAAAACAAAAACACCTCCAATAAGTCGAGGATATTAAAGAGAACTGAATCAAACAACAAGCTTTTACCAATTGTTTAAATCTGTGCTTTGAAAGCCGGAATTCATTAAACAAGTCAAGAGTTAAGTTTAAGGCAAATGTCTGGATTTCAGGAAGTCAAAACTAAAAATAGTCCCGTTTAAAGAAAGTAACTGGCAAGTCAAATGCAAAACGGAAACAAAAACAAAACGTCTGTAAAGGAGCGTGCAGCACATTCTGCTAGAAAAATACATATCTGAATAAAAACAGGTAAGATAATAGCAAATTTGGCTGTTTATTTTTGTTCTATTAGTTGGACCTGAAATAGTTTATATCTCTCCGTATAACAATGAAGTTTCTGTTGCCATTATGCTCAAAATCTTGAGCCACAACGATGACATACAAAACACTGTCGCAAGTGCATTTCTAACATCAAAATACTGACATTTCCGACAAAAGCAAAGACAACAATTCTCCGTATTTTGCAGATTCAATTGTTATTTTAGCTGATTTTAACACCGAAACATTGACAGTGTGGACGAACCCACGGAAACAGATGGATGTGATGGCGTTTCTTAGAAAACTACAACAGTAAAAAATTTATTTCGAAAGGAAAAAAAAAAAAAAAAGTAGAGGGGGAAACAAAAGAAGCAACTGACTTCCAAATTTTAGGGCATAACTGAAGTTATGTTTCACTCATTTTTTGCGAAACGTAAATAAAGTCCAGAAACGGTCGTCGCCGGTGCTCACCGTTGTTTCCGGGCGGCAGCGGAAAGCCCGTCCTCGTTCCGCTTGCCTTTGCTCTGCTCGGTCTGCTTCTTGGCAGCCTTCTGCCGTGCAAGCTCGCGCTGGTTGCCTCCTGCGGGACGGACAAAAAGCAGCGGCGCATCAGCGACACGCACCTCAGGGTGTACGGTCCTTTAAGAGGCTAAGAAATAAAAACACACAGTGCCCTAAAACTCTTTACTTAATCATTTGTCTGAATAGCATAGAAAATAGAATAGACTGGTAAAATTAACGTAATGGGACTGCAAGTTAAAGCAGCCGACGTGGCAGAGCGGCAGCCAGAGAACGGCGCCTAAGGTAGAAATGCATCCTCGACTTATCGCAACCAGCGGGGTTATTAACGAAGGGTAACAATGCTAGAACCAGTCCAGCGCAGTTTCAAGATCACCTCTGCTTACGTTGCTGACGTCCTGCTCGCTATTCACGCCACTTGCTTCTAATGAAGCGAGAAAACGTTAAACGAAACCCGTCCGTGCTGTAAGCTAGGGCTCGGGCTAACAACCGGAACAGACATTCCACTGACCCACAGACAATGAAAGACGCCTCTTATGTAACACACTCAGGTGGAACACACTTTAAATCAAGACTCGCTTCAAGCAAACTAATCACAGACAGCACGGCACTGGCTTTAAATATAAATAAAAACGTTCAAACAAATACCATAACAGAACGTTAGCTACTCTGATTCGGGTACGTCTATTTTCTGAAATAGACGGAACCAAGGTCGATCAGTAGCCAAACAGAGACCACTCGCAGTCCAGAAATTTGCCTAAAAGTGGAATTATTTGTCGATACTCACTGGTCATTTTAGCACCCTATGTTTCTTTCTCCCAAAATCCAGATAAGCTCAGCCAAAGGGCCGCTAGCTCCCTTGTCGTCGTCCACTGGCTTCCTCCGCTGTGGTTGCGCCTCACTGTGGCTGCTAACTGTCGCACAGGCACCAGAACATTCCACACAAACACTACCGCTGCGCATGCGCCAAATCTGTAATCGTTCGGGTGCGCATCATTTGTCATCCGGCAAGGTAATCGGTGCGCTGAGGGCGGCGGGATTTGAAACAACCATACTGACCTTTTAACTCGGTGACACCATCCAGTGGGTGTTATTCTTACCTTATCCATTCATTTTATAAGACATGACCATCTTTAATGCGGACCGTACTGAACCGCCCCCATCCTCCCAGCCCTACCCCTTTTACTACTACTACAGGGGCGATTCTAGAATCTGACCTTTAGGGAAGATATTTGTTTGTGCAGTTGTTTTAATTGACAGGAGAGTCGAGCTAAGGACACAGAAGAGCAAATTTGAGAAACGCAGAGACAAACACACGTCATTAAACACTGGGACTTTTCTGAGATGTCTCAACAGCTTTAGTTTCTGCTCACCTACTTGTTACATCCAGAGTAATGGTGTCAGGTGAGGTCCATCTCCCCAGCGGTTAGTCTGTCTCAAACCTGAAGCGATACTGGCCCGCGTCGCCCAGCTTCACACCCCGAATCTGAACCGAACAGCCGGAACAGCTTCCCCCCGGTGTAGCTAGAATGCAGGCAGCATTTCAGGAACGTAAATTTACGTATTTTTTACTCAGAATTCCTGCTTCAAGCTGGACATTCAGAATGCAATAGTTTTATTCACTCTACTTGACTCCAATGTGACAATTTTTTTTTTTTTTTTAGCAATTACTCAAAATTGCTGCATTCCAGCCAGCTGAGTATTTAATATCTCATAATTTAATTATTCTAATCACTCTGACTGGTGAAGATTTGTTGGAATGTGAATCTCAACATGTAACAATTGACAGTTTTAGTAGCTATTCAAATGGAGAGTGCATCAGCAGAGGAACACATATTTCAACGAGTTAAAGGAGATTGATGTTTTTCCAAAATCAACTTCATTTCCTCACGTTTAGATGTGAGTGACATAAAATGAATATGCCAACATGTTACAAAAAACACTGTGGCAGTAGCTTAATGACTGGATCACCCCCATTGAGGAAACATCTTCTGGGAATAGAAAGATGGAATTCAATGTTACAGAATATATAGTTTGTGTCTGATCCCAACATCGGCTAGTATCATGATAATGTGAAAGGTGAAACTGCGGTGAATGAGGGGAGTGATGGAGTGACTGATTTTACAAAAGAGACAAGCTGTCATGGAAACAGGTATAACCGGTATCTGCTCAGAGAAAACAAACGCATCCAGACACAAACACTAAGCCAACATCTTCTGATTGTGCCAGACTCTTCAATCAAGCATAGTTTTATGGTTTCTCAAAAAGGCAAAAACAGCTGAACACAAAAATGCAGCCTTTAAAAAAAAAAAGACTTGGAACAATGCAAAAATAAGATTGTAATTCACGCTTTAATGAAAAACCCAAATTGTTTAACCATAAAAGGCTTTGGCTGATGAAACTGTACATCCATCCATGAAGCAAAGGTGTCAGGTTGCATTAGGAGCTCATACAGAAAAATCTAATAAAATTCCCCTAAAATGGGCATGGTGTCTGTTTTGTCATTGGTGAAAATAATCAGTAAACCAAAGTGTACGCCCTTGTCACTAGTGAACATCGGGTTTGTCCGGAATCCCTGATGCATTTATATGTTGCAGATGTAAATATTGTGTCTTGCATTTCAGGCGTAGCAAGAAAAAAAAACCCCTTTGTTAAAACAGCAGGAAGAAAGGCAATTCAATCTTCTGTTGTCTGAACTCGACAAGCCACAAAATGGTATTTTGAAAGTTTTGCTTGTAACTTGAAACTTCATAGGAAGAATGATAATCATGTTTTCTGAGCATTAGCATGTCATCAGTCTGATAGGAACAACAAACATAAAAGCTACTCTAACTCTGATATGGCTATATCTTCATCATTGACATTTATTTACATATAGTAGAGTGGAACATTGACTACATCTAAATACTGAAGCTATTTTTAAAACATAAAAGATGATCAAACTTTAATGTTTTCTTTTGTTTGTTTTTATATGACTTAACGTCATATAACTTGTTTGTACCAGGCTTCACGCCAATGAGTTTAAATGGCATAAAAAAGGAAATCAAATGATTGTTCTACTGCTCTAAAGCAGAGATTTACCATATCAAATAATCCAAATCTGCATCGAACCAAAGTAGTGACGGGCAAAAAAGCTTTTATTGAATTTGTTTACAACTTAATGTTATTTTACTCTACGATCAGCTTAATTACTTTCCATGCTTTCACAAATCAAGTGAGTTACACACAAGTATAAAACAGAATACAATAAGCCCCAAAATACATGTATTATTACATTAGAACACATAGAAATAACCAGACACTGCAAGACATATTACATTCTTTAATATCTTCCTCCTGCTTCCTGTCTTGTAAATAAACACCATGATTTTCACACTGTTGAGAGACTTTTCTTTAGCATTCTGATGACTGTGAGATATAAACTTGATCTACACATTTGTTCAATTTTTACTCTTCAGAATCCAACAAAATGTGTGTTTTTGCACTGAGCGGGAGCCACAATACTCTTTTGTAATTACATCAGATTATGCAGCACATCTTCTTCATTCCAAACATTACATACACATTATTACATAAAAACATGCTGCCATGACTTGTATTAACAACATTATTTTCTGGACAGAGCAAATGAGCTGGACGCATTCTTCAACAAGTTCAGTCCAGAAACAAGCTCGTCATCGTCCTCTCCTGTCTGCAGCCAAACTGATTTCTCATCCTCCTCTGACCCACAGCTTTCCTGTCGAACCTCAGATGTTCCATCTTCCACCTCAGTCATGGACTCTTCTGCTTCCACAAGTTTGTCTTTAACCACATTAGGAGATGCTGCTGCTCCCTTTGCCTCCACCTCCAACTGTATCTAGAAGTCAGGTGAAGAAGCAGCTGGAGAGACTGAACAGGAACGAGGCTGCAGGTCCAGATGGTGTCGGTCCCAGAGTCCCTCTGTGGGACTCTGGGACCTTAGCCTGCATCTCTTCAACCTTAGCCTGACCCAAGAGGAGGTTCCATTGTTGTGGAAGACATCCTGCCTGGTTCCGGTACCGAAGAAAAGTCACCCATCAGTCATAACGACTATAGACCTGTTGCCCTGACATCCCACATGGTGAAGGTCCTGGAGAGACTCCTGGTGGCCCACTTGAGTAAGCAGACGAGCACATATCAGGACGCCGTGGAGTTGGAGTTGATGATGCCATCAGACATCTGCTTCAACAAACTCACTGTCATCTGGACAGAGCAGGCAGCACAGTGAGGATCAGACTCTTTGATTCTCAGGTGCATTGAACACAATTCAGCCTGATCTGCTCTGTGAGAAACTCCAGAAGACACAGGTGGAGGCCTCAACAATGGCCTGCATCTGTGGCTACCTGACAAACAGACCACAGTTTGTGAGACTGAAGGACTGTGTGTCTAACCAGGTGGTCCACAACATGGGAACACCACAGGGCACTGTAGTCTCACCATTCCTTTTCACTCTCTACTTTTCAGACGTCCAGCACAAGTCCGACTTCTGTCATCTATACTCAGACGACTCTGCAGTTGTTGTGTGTATCAGAGACAGACAAGAGGCTGAGTACAGAGATGTGGTGGACCACTTTGTGGCATGGTGTGGGAACAGTCATCTAATCTTGACTGAAAACAAAACAAAGGAGATGGTTGTTGATTTCAGGAGAAACAGGAAACCCTATTTCCATCATGGGAGAAGATGTGGAGGTGGTTCAGAAATATAAATACTTCGGTGTTCATCTGGGACACAGACTGTACTGGAGACGCAGCAGTGAAGCCATCTATAAAAAGAGACAGAGCAGACTGCACTTCTGGAGGAAGCTAGGGTCCTTCAAGATTTGCAGCAAGTTGTGTCTGCTGCTGAGAGTGTCATCTCTTCTGCTATCATCTGTTGGTGCAGCAGCATCAGAGCCAGGAACCTCAAAAGGCTCAACAATCTGATAAAGAAGGCTGGATTTGTTCTGGTTCTGTTCTGCAGATGACTGTCGAACCTCTGGAGATGATGCAAAGAAGGATTCTTCACAAGAGTCAAGAAAGCTATGGACAACTCTGACCA
Source organism: Girardinus metallicus (assembly GCA_903067095.1). NCBI lineage: Eukaryota > Metazoa > Chordata > Actinopteri > Cyprinodontiformes > Poeciliidae > Girardinus > Girardinus metallicus. The sequence goes on from CAEGAE010048737.1 coordinate 10,352, forward strand.
TCCTCTTCATGAGTCTGTATGGGGAATCATCAGTCAGAGGCTTCTTCAGATTTGCTGCAATACTGACCGCTACGAAAGATCTTTTCTGCTGACAGTAATCAGCCGTCTGCAATAACTCTGAAGAATCTGAACTAATGAGCTACAACTACATTTAATTTCCCTTTGGGATCAATAAAGTCAAACCATGTTTTGGTAATTCTTGCACACTACTCAAAGTTTGATAGAAAAAAATATTGAACAATTGGAAGTTATGGTGGAAACATTTTTAGTGGTTTCAATGAAGTAAAACGAAAAATGTAAAAAGATAATTAAGTTTGCGTTTGCAGTTGTCGGCCACAGTTTCTGATCAAGTCCTTATCTCCTTAACCTTCACCATAATGTGTTACAACCAGTAGATCAGTAGATGGACGAAGTAGCTTGCTTTAATTGTTGGTCAACTCTTGCTTGGTTTGTTATTGAAGGACCTACTTCACATGGTCCTTCTTTAATCTGTGTCCTGTCTGCAGGTGTCCCCCTGTTGCATCAGGAAATTTCATCCCGGGATTTCCAGCAAGATTTTCTGTGTCTCCTCAGTCCTCTGTGTGTTCTCTCTCCTGATTGGTCCAGTGCTGTTGTCTTGTCTCAGTGATGCTGGAGAATCAACACATGATCAGACACACATTCCTTAATTTCTATCTAAATAACAGATCACTGAGTCAGACTTTTTGATCAATTCATCATCATGTCTTCACCATTTATAAAATCTACTAGAACCAGTAGATCAGCAGGTCCTCTGCTCTATTCCTGATCCTCCTTCCATCAGCACAAAGCTCATCAAAGCTCTGCTGTTATGAAAGAACTCAATAAAAAAAAAACACACACACACACAAAACAAAAGTGTCAGTGAGGAGAAAGTACAGCATAAAATAGGAAATAAGTTTGAATATTGACCTCAACCTCCTGCATGTTGAACGTTTTTTGTTGTCCTTAGATTTTTTTTTAACTGGGTTCTCTTATCTTCCTCCATCTGACTGGTGGTGTTGAAAGTGGGGGTTTACAGGTGACGAGATCCAACCTGGAATGATCAGAGAATCAGAGACCTGCCACCAGCAGGAGGCAAGCAATATCATGTGAATGAAAAAATTTACAAGCAGTGTGAAAAACAAGGAATACAGAAGGCAGGAACCACATGGACAACAATGAAAGGATCCAGCGATGAGCAGCTAAAACCTGAAAGATTAAAAACTGGGAGAGTGGATTAGTAGAGGAACAGGATAGAATAATTTACTATATTGGAGCGCACCGTGTAGGGAAGCACCACTATTACAACCTGAAACATGGGGGAGTTGAGAGGAAAACACAAAGATTTTGGTAGCAAAGCGCTACCAAAGGCTTCCTTAGTCCTGCCAGAATCCTTAACATCTAAAATGCTAAATCTAGCAGCGGGATAAAGAAAAGCCCTGGTGCAAGTTGCTATGTAAGGCTTCCACAGGCTTGCTAGAAAGCCATTGGCTTTAATAAAAAACAAAAGAGAAATGATGATGTCCTAATGTGACTTCCCAAATAGGTCTTCATTTTTTACGGATCCCAATCTAGTCAGTCACTTGACTGACTAGATTGGGATCTAAACCACCCATGTCTGGAACTGGCTCTTGCTGTAATTCCACCAGATGTTGAAGGTATTGGTTCCTCTTCTTCAGCCTCCATCCAGAAACACAACTGGACCAACTGAAACTCAGATCATTGTTTTTCTAATGAATTTTAACATTTACTGTCAATATTCAAGTAACTTCTGAAAATGATATGTCACTAAAATGCAATGGAGCAAAACATTGTTTTTCTGGTCTTGAGTAATTAACTAAATAATTTAGTTTGTGAAATCAACAGGCACACATTGATTATTCTGTAAAGATTTTTTATAAGAATAAAGTTGTGCGTTGATATTTAATCAATGTATCCATGGAGACTACATATACCACATTTTTCAAAAAGCTGGATCCAAAACTTCTTTCAAACCAAAACAACAACAGTCAGCATTACTGACATTTTCCAAAATTTCAAATAACTACCATATTTCTCCATCAATTTAATTGTTGAGTTGACCAACAATTAAAGAAGAAGACCTGGTCCACCTGCTGAGCTACTGGTTGTAGCACATTGTAGAAAAGGTGAGGACATGATGATAACTTGATCAGAAAGTCTCTTTCAATTATCTTTTATTTAGACAGAGATTAAGGAATGTGTGTATTATTATGCGATGATTCTCCAGCATAACTGAGACAAGACAACAACGCTGGGCCAATCAGGAGAGAGAAGACAGAAATGATGGAGGATTCTTCATAACATTAAGAAAATTATGGGCAACTCTGACTATCCTCTTCATGAGACCGTCTTGAAAAAACATAGTATCATCAGTCAGAGGCTTCTTCAAATTTGCTGTAATACAGACTGCTACAAAAGATATTTCCTACCAACAGCAATTAGCCATCTGCAATAAATCTTTGAAGAATCTGAATTAAGGAGCTACAGCAACTTTTAATTTTACTTTTTGATCTACTAGCCAAGGTAGATCAAAACTCCTTGGCTAGTAGAAAACTCCTCCCACTCCCATTTATTAAATATTACTACCTGATTCACCTCCCTGATTCATAATGGGTGCTCCCTTTGACACATCCACAGGTTTTTCCAAGGGTCCTGCTTGTTGTATCTCACGGAAATCCACGTACCAAGTAGAGGGGAAAGCAGAAGATATGTTCTAGTTTTAAGTAACAAACTGAAACGTAGATATTTTATTCTTTAGTGTTGAGATGTAATGACGTCGACTTCTAACTATTAAAAAGATAAAAACGCTCACAAAAGGTTTTTAGTCCTTTAGTTGTTTTTTTTGTTTAGTTTTTTATTTTACTTCCCTGCTAAAAGAATAGTGATCCACTAATTATCACACAGAAGTAATCAAATAAAATACACAAGTAGCCCTTGTAATTACACCATGCATCCTGTAGATGTAGCGACTGGGTCACAAATGGGCCTGGAAAGTTGCAGGCAGGACCGTGCCTATGAAAAGCATTTACCTCATTGGGTGATCTTCCCTTTTTGTGCCTTTACAAATCATTCATGATCAGCAAAATTTGGCTGTTTTGGGGAAGAAAAAAAACTTCAAAGGGATAATTGATTTCTACAAAATGATGAACTTAACCACACGACAGAATAAACAAAGTTCAGCACATGAAAGAGTCCAGCATCAGCCCATGTTCATGGAAAATGTCCACAATAAGCATCCAGTCCCATTTAGGACCAGATTGCGGTGTTTAGCCAACCCATTTCGGAAACAGTAAATAATAACACATTAATAATTGTGTTATTATTTACCGTCTGACTAGAGTGAGTAGAAATTTCAAAATAAAATTGGATATGCATCATGTATTCAGCCCACGTTCTGTGGGGAGTAAATATATATTTTCAAACGGCCACCAGGTGGCGCACTGTACTCAAATACATTTAGAAAATAAAGGTACAAACGCAACGGCGCGTCTGTATTTTAAATTTTGGATAAAGAGGTTCCGAGTCATTTTACAAATAGCATAAACAAATGTTAATGCCATTTGTATTTTCATAAACACAAAAAGCAGTTATCTGAAACCATCCGGTAGGAAGCAGAATGTTTCCATGTTGGTCCTCAGGATTCGAGAGAAAATGGGATCTCTGTAACAGGAAGACCACAGGATGTTTCTTACCACTCTTGGTATTGTGTTATTATTTACCGTCTGGCTCCTAAACTGTCAGACTGAGTCAATATTGTAATAAGCCACTGAAGCTACGAATGAAACACTTTGTGAATTTGCAGCGCCATAGTTTGCAGAGCCTTGCAAAAGTATTCATACACTTAGAACTTTTTCACATTTTGTCATGTTACAGTCATGAACCTTGCTGTATTTCATTGGGATTTTAGGTGACAGACGAACACAAAGCAGTGCATACTTGTGAAGAAGAAAGGAAATCAATGTATAGTTCCAAATCTATTCCAAAAAGATTTTTCTAAACGATGTTTGTTGCATTTTTTTATTCACCCTCATGATTAGTTCATTTGTAGAACCACTTTTTGCTGCCATTGCAGCTGCAAGTCTTTTTCCCTTTGGTAGCTTTATAAGGCTTTCTCCGCTCTTTCCTCTTTGGAAGCTCAGTCTGATTTAATTGTCAAGTTTTGCCCAGGATCCATGTTAAGCTCTGTCTGTATGTTTATGTCCAGCATAATGATGAATCTATTTCAGTCTCTCACTGTATTCTACCACGATTGCCCTGTATTTAGCGCAGTCTTGTGCAAGCCAAAAAAACTTGAATTTTGGTCTCATCTGACCAGAGAACAACACTGAATCTCTCACATTCTTACAATTTCTCTTATACAGCTTTATGGCAAACTTCCAACATGGCTTCTTACTGCTCTCTTTCAACTATGGCTTCCTTCATATGGGAGTTGATGGGTTGCAAAATCTTTAGCAAGCCCTAAAGATTTGGAATCAGAAAAATTACCACATTGTGAAAACTCTGATATTCTGGGGCGCCTTTTCCAACCTCACGCTTTCCTTTCACTCGACTTTCTTTGATTATGCTTTGATACGGCGCTCCTCGGTGAACAACCAGCTTCTTTAGCTGTACCCTCCGTCCTTTTCGAGGCATTCTAAATTTCTGAGATGTTGAATTTTAGATTTATTTATTATCTGTAAGCCATAATCATAAAATAATAATAATAAATTCTTAAAATATTTCACTCTACGTCTAGTGAGTCTATATAACATACTGTCTGAGTTTCACTTTCTGGAACGAGTGACAACAAATTTTGAATTTTACACTTTTTTTTTTTTTTTTTAGATGTGTGTGTCTGTGTAACTGTGTAAATCTATCAATTTAAGCGATAGATGGAGGAGAGACTGACTGAAATCCTCTCCACATGTCTATATAGACGCTCTGAAGCCTTAAAATGTAGCTTCGGAGGTGGAAGTTATCTGTAGGAGGAGAGAGAATAACGGGTTGGGTTCCCTGTTGAAAGGTGAATACTGTATTTTAAGGACGTAATTGCTGTGTGAACACAATGAGTAATCAAACTGCTGCTGCAGCGGTGTTGCCAACGGGCTATTTGAGTGAAAAACGCCGTCTTCTCGGAACGTAATTATATACTGAAAGCCCGCTCTGGTGCGCAGCTCTGTATATCTCTGATGGCTTTTGGGCTAAAAGTCCCAAATTATCCTTGTTTTCCTTTACGTTTTATTTTCGACGTTTCGAGCTCAAAGTCTTTTTCAAACAGTCCATACTGTCCTCACGACAGCCGGCCGTTGATCACGGTCTTATAGAGCCTAATTTTTTAATAATTCAACAGATTTGTGCTGATTTATGGTGCTCATGCACTGTTGTCAAAATACCTTCTGCAGCACAAGACACAAAACCTGCAGGCAGTGAAGGCTTTAGTGGAATAACCAGATTTGCCACACTTTCTCTTGTATATAAAACCAAAATCTGAATCCAGGTAAATATCAACGATATCAATACCGATACAGATACTTTTTTATTATTATTTAAGTTTGATGTAATACCATAATTCTGACCTTCTGCTTTTTCTGTTGTTTTTCCTTTGTATTATTTTGATCAATTCTAAACTATTTTGAGTTTAGACAAAGTATAAAGGTGTCCCCAAAATAAAATAATAACATAACAAAACAGAAAAAAAGAACAAAAATAATTTGTGTGCATTTTTTCCTAAAACAAAGTGCAAAGAATACATAATTTAAGAGAAAATCAAAGCAAAATTTTTGCTGAGGTAGATTAGCTTCAGAATGCCTCTTGAAGTTTCCCCTTTGGTCAAGTCAATGTGAAGTCCCCATAAGTGATGAAAACACGACTGGGTGTGTGTGTGCACTTCCTACATGTTTCCCTAAAAATGTTTTGGCCTTCTTGCCAAATCAGTTTAGCTTCAGTTGTAAAATGGTTGTGTAAATATTTGGCTGTTCCCTTTGGGAAACTTCAAGAGGGATTGTAGTTTCTCAAAAGTATAAATTTTTCCAAACTGATATCAATCCGATACCAATATTGATATTTTGAATCAGTCCGCCCCCACCTCTAATCTGAGGATAAATAGACCAAACTTTTCTTGTTTCAGTTACGATCACCAAAACATTTTCTATTTCCTAAATGTCAGAAAGCCTAGCAAGAGATTTTGTATAACTTTCTTCAAATTCAAAAGTTTGCACGTATTTGTATCTCTCAGCTTCTGACTGGAGCTGCGAAAAGCTGGAAGTCGTCAAACTCTTCCAAATCTACTTTCCATCCCTCAGAGCTGCCTTGCCTGCACGGCTACACAACATCCCAAATTGCCTGGTTGTTTTCCTGCTCTCGGCACATGGTTGAGATTTCACTCCTGCAATCTGGAACGGAGCCGTTTTAAAAAAATAAATAAATAAAAACATCTCCATGAAAGCTGCTGGAGCCCTGAAATGTTGTAGCTAACGCCTGTGTACGGTGAGGTTTTTCTGACAAAACAGCCACGGCTTGTTGCGTGCTGAAGCGTGTCGGCTGCAGCAGCCTGTTAGAGCAGCATGTCAAACAACTGCGGTCACTTTATTGGACTGGTGGCGACACAGGGCACCGCAGGACGTCTGCCCATGACTTGTTTTCCCCCCACAGCTGCTTTCTGTGACAACATCCTGCTTAAAGCAAGCTATTTTCGTCCGCCAGCGGAATTATCACCACCTGGTAATTTTCACAATGTTGACTGCATTTTCTATTTTTTATTTTTTTTGGGCTTCTACAGAGGCTGTGTTTGTGACGGCTGTTCTTCTTGCTGTCGGCCATGTCTGCAGAAGGTTCAGACGGCGCTGTTTTTCCTGAAATATTCCGCTATATTTAACTGAGTTGGTTATTTGTGTGTGTGTGCGTGTGTGCATGTGCGTGTGTGTACTAGGTTTTTATATCCTTATGGGAACCTATTTCTGTCTACAATGTGGGGTTATGGGGACCATTGCGCATTGCGGGGACATTTTCTTGGTCCCCATGAGGGTTGTTTTTGGGTTAGTGGTTAAGTCTGTGATGATTAAGTTTAGGGAAAGGTTAAGGTAAGGATTAGGTATGTGATGGTTAAATTTAGGGTTAGGATTAGGATTATGGTAATGGTTAAGTTGTTGAAATTAATGGAAGTCAATGTGAAGTCCCCACAAGTGATGAAAACACAACTGGGTGTGTGTGTGCACTTCCTACATGTTTCCCTAAAAATGTTTTGGCCTTCTTGCCAAATCAGTTTAGCTTCAGTTGTAAAATGGTTGTGTAAATATTTGGCTGTTCCC
>CAEGAE010048745.1:0-53065 GCA_903067095.1 Girardinus metallicus
CCCCCCCCCCGTAATTTTCTAAGTGATCTAAAAAATATATATATATATATATATATATATATATATATATATATATATATATATATATATATATATAAATCCGCGAGGAGGCAAATATTTATGAGAGTTGTTTAATTTTTGTTTTAAATCTTAGAAATGCAATGAATTAATCAGAAGTAAGATTTTTTTTTATTTTTTTACAAAGTTTTAAAGTGACGTTAAAATTAACTGATATTCTTATTACGAAAAAAAAGAGCCTGAATTCTACCTGTTGTGTCATAGATAAAACGTTTCCGTTTGTATCATCCTGCCATCTCGGGCTGGTGGGTGGAGGCAGAGCCGCCTGTAAAAAGAGGTCCTCCCTTTGGAGCAACTCTCACTTTCGGCAGCAGCAGCAACGCAACGGGACTGGCGCTTTTATTTTTATTTTTCTTCATCCGCTGACAGTAATCAAGCAGCAGCAGCCATGATAAGAAACGAGGTTTTCTCCTGTTTTGTCTTCTACGCCGTCCTCCTGGTGATCAAAATGTACACTATCGCGATCATAACGGGACAAGTGAGGCTGCGGAAAAAGGTGAGAGAATCAAGAGGGTTTTTTTTTTTTTTTTTTTTTAAATAAAGTCTAGTTTTGAATCAGTTTGTTTTTCTCTCCCTCTTCCTCTGATACAACTTTCTCCTGATTTGAAAAAATAAAAGGCTTTCGCCAACCCAGAGGACGCTCTGAGACACGGAGGGTTGCAGTTTCACAGAGAGGATCCCTACGTGGAAAGATGCCGAAGGTAAGAGCGCAGAAAGTTTCAATCTGATAGGAAATGTTTTGCACTCCAAAGCAAACAGGAAAAGGGTATTTGCACTCTAAAAGGTTTAAATGGTAAAGTTGTGTTGACACATTTTCCGTGCATATATGACCAAAGTTTACAAGAACTGGACACCAGCGCCCAGGGGATTATGTGTCTGTGTGTCGATTCCCATTTGTTTCTGGTGGAATTTTCCCACCCAAATTGAAATGTGTACTTCTCCACATTGAAGTGCAGGCATTCCCACTCTGAGCTGTTTGTTATAACATGTTGGAAAAAAGATATCTCTTAGGAAAGAGGGGGAAAAAAAGGGGAAAACAGATGTGTGGTTTTTTTTTTTGCTGCTGATAAAAAGCAAAACCAACTCACTAAACTATTTTGAACTCAAGCTGAAAGATATCTTGTTCAAGAGGTTTCAAAGCATGTCTTTGCAAGGCCTCATGCTGATGGAATGGCAGATTTCCGAAGAAAAATATTTTTAGAAGATTGCGGCAGAGGAAGCGAAGCAGGAAAGTGCTCAGATGGCCCGACCCCAGTTAGCCCTTTTTTAAAGATCTACGTACACACTAGTGTGTCTGCTGATGCTGCACGACGAACTGGACGCCGATTTATTCATGGAAATTACAAAACACTCATACTTACCCAAACAAGCAACGGCGAAGAGTTCCAATTCCTTACAAATAAAATCCAAATCTGAGTCACAGCTTGACTTGGAAATGCCACTTTTACTAAGTGAGTCGTCATATTTCTACATCATAGCTGAGTCACTAAATCACAAAATAAAACCAGAAGGAAACCAGTGGAGTTCAGCCAGCAGACGCCGGATGAAGTCTTACATTCCTGGAGCTCCGCAATTAACGCGTGCAGAGTTTGGTCTCATGTGGTTTGAGCTTTTTTTGTTGTTGTGCTTTCTACTGTGTGATTTCATTTTTAAAATGTGGGAGCTACTGATTGTGTAGTCGAAATCAAAGTGTTTATATGGGCCCCAGATGTTTTTTTTTTTTTTTTTTTTGCACAAGTTCAATGAGTACTAAGTGGACCCGGGGTCAAAATGGACTCATTACAAAGGACAAGTTATAGCTGAATAAAGATGTGTCAACATTTTTTTTCAAAATATTGAATTACTCACCATCACAGAGAGTATGTTTGTATTCGAAATTCAAATTAAGTTTGTTCAGATTTCATAGGCTTTTCTCAGGCTAGTCGATTACCAAGAAGGAGTGGGCTCCGAAGGGACTGCTTGGGTTCCTTCGAAACCCACTCAAAGACTTTTCCTGTGTTTTTTTTTTTTTTTTTTTTTTTTTGTCAAACTCTCACATAAAAGTCTAAAGAATCTCAGAAAAAAACAGCTGTACAGCTATAGTTACAATCAAGTCAAAAGAAAAAAAGAAGAAGAAAAATAAAAGCTACCTGCTTATCAGTGAAAGTCTTTTGTGTGCAAAACCAGTTACTCTGGGATTGGTTTGCGGTCTCTCCCAGGAATCCATTGTTGGGAACCTTTGTGTATTGCTTGTCTTGGTTTCAGTGACACCCTATGTGTTCGTTAGAGGTTATCTATCTGGAAGAGGGTGTGGAAAGGAATGGAAGGCATTGCAATACTAATTCAATTCTAACATGCAAGTAGACTGAGAATATACAAAGTAGAAATATTCACTGTTGCTTGCTAATGTAACTGGCTGCTTTCTAAAAGTTCCCAACAGGAGAGAACAGGACAAACAGGAAAGTGACAGCCATTCACATTCTAAATCTTTAATCTAAATCTTTTAATCCCCTCAGGGCTCACCTGAACGACTTGGAGAACATCCTCCCTTTCCTCTTCCTGGGGGCCATCTACTCCCTGACTGGACCTTCGCTAACTATGGCTCGCCTTCACTTCCTCGTGTTTTTTCTCGCCCGAGTGCTGCACAGCCTTGCCTACCTGTTGGCCCTGCGAGCACCCACCCGTTCTCTGGCCTACACTGCTGCACAGGTGCCCTGTGTTTCCATGGCTGTGCAGATCCTGATGTCAGTGGCATCCTTCGCCTAGTTTTCAAGGACGTTGGGAGTGAAGAGAAGTCAAAAGATCAATCTTTGGACGCCTATTCATGACCTGTAACAGAGAGGGTTAACTACGGGTTCCTGTAGAAAGACAGTGGGAGTGCAATATAAGCTGTTGGATTACGCCTGAGCGTTTTTTTTTTTAAGTAAGATTCTGTCAGTATTTTTATTGTTATGCTTTAAAAAATGTGACAATTTCTCAACAGATTTTGAAGTACAACTTTTGACGCCATGAACTCTACTGATGTATCTAAAATGCAAATGAAGTTTGATGCAGGTTTTTTTTTATTTTAACAGAAATTTCTTGAAATCTATTGACTCAAGGCCACTTTGAGATATTTTCCAGCTGTACGTTGATCCCTAACCTCTCCTGTGTTTACACTAAACACAGACCACCATTGGTGTGGTTTTGTACACTTATGGTGGCTTAGTCTGTTTCCTGCGTAGGTGTTCCGACTGTCATGTTAAGCCTTGTTTGAATATTGCATTCGCCAATAATGAAACGGAACCTGACTGATGAGGTGACGAAATATCGAATGGGACTCACCTACAGTTTCTCTTGTTTAAGTCAAACCTGTCTCCTTTAAAAGGACTGAAACACGAACGTATCACAACAGCCTGCAAGAACATAGAAAAAAAATCTGTGAAAATGTATCCTGAGGTTATTCTTAAGGTTTTGTAACTAATTTATTACTCTTTCTTTGGCTATGCAGGCTCATCAGTGGATATATATATATATCTATATAGTGTATATATATATATATATATATATTTTTTTTTTTTAGGTAATAAAACAGTTCATGCCCTGGGAGGGAGAACCTTCATCGTGCTGTAATTTTAATGATCAGGTTGGTTGTTGTTTTAGCCTGGCCCTGCAGAGACTGGTTTGGAATGGGATGGGGCCCCATTTTTTATGTGCGAATGAGATGATCCAGAAGTCCGAGACAAACCACCAGCATTCCTGCACCTATTACATAAGACTCTGGACCCGGCTGTGCTCACTTTCATTACAAGAGGGGGGTTGGGAAAAAGTGGGGAAGTATCACAGATCCAATCTGTGATAGTCATCCAATCTGACTCTGTAAAAACATGGGGTGTGTGGCGTTTGGAAGCCCCCCCCCTCTGTCGACAGTATTTGTCTCAATGATGTACAGAAGTGGAAAACCGAAGCCACAGTTTTCCACTACTGTACATCATGTCATTCCAGTAATCCTACTTCTGGTTATTTTTCAAGTGGTTGAGATTACTGAGCGTTAACATAAAGCTAAAATCTTTTGTGGTCACAGATTTTTTCCCTTTACTTTTTTTATACGACACAAAAGATACTATACAACCGACCTAGTCTGTGGGAGGACTGGAAAATTCCTGCTCTGAAAGACAGAGCTCTCATAATACATATAATCTGGAGGACACATAAAGCTCACCTGCAAAGAGCAAGGGTGTGTCTTAACTCTTTCAACCTCTTCTGGTTTTTTGTATGAGGGTAAATTCAACTAATGAACACAATACAAGACATTCATTTACCCCTTTTTGTGTTTATTCTTTTTGTATAGAACAGGTTAAGTCGCTAACAGCGCCTCTGTGTTCATTGGCAGCTCTTGCACCAACAAAAACGGAGGTTGTTATTGACTAGATATCCTGTTGTTGAGGGAGAAAAAAAAGGCTAATTTCAGTAAGGAACCACGACAGGCAATAAAGTGGGTAGAAATATTTGTTTGATTGCCTTATTGATGTGAACTTTCGAGAATATTTACCACCACCTTGTGGTCATGTTGTGAATCTACACATTTGCCCGATGGAGAAATAAATATGGCTCTCCCACTTCTTACCTGGAAGCCTGATGCGCAAAGATGTGTACGAAAGGAAAAGTTGTTAGAGACTTGATGATGAGTATTTTGCTGCACTTCTCTTGTGATTTTAGAATCTTATTTTTATTTTTCCCCCTACAATTAGATAATAAAGAAACTTTGGATTACTAATTAAAAGTTAGAATTTGGACATTTTGATCAACATCAAAACTCTAGTAATGAATAAAAACTAATAAATTTCAGTTATACTTCTCTTTTATATAGTAATAGGTTTATCTTTAAATGTAGCAGTGTCTTATTTTGTTTTAAAAAAACAACAAAACAAAACAAATGAAAATAAAAAAATACAACCACTTAAAATGAGATTTTTCCCTCTCACAAAATAAATATACTCATATTTAAGGGTGGATTTTTCTTAAAATTTTGTGTGAGATTATGCTTCTGTAACTTAAAAAAAAATTATATATTTCCCTCTTACTATTTTTGCACTTGGGGAAGAAAAATCATTTTGATAATCTTTACTGACCTAAAACAGAAAAAGTTAATTACTACCAAACTGTTAAAAGAAAAAAATGTGTTTTTGGACATTCTGTCATACAATGTAGGAGCAATAAAAGTTGATCTCAAAACCAAATCCAGTGAGCCATGCGGTTGAAATTCCATAAATATTTATTACATATTAATGAACAGAATCAACTACTTTCACAGCAGTGGTCTACAGCACTTGTTAAAAATAACTGTTTAAATAATAGTAATTATAATAATATAGTTCAGTTTCATTTGAGGCCACATTTGATGCACAAACATTTACAAGTATTACTTGGCGTTAAAAACGATGGCGATACAATATTTTAAGACACTTGGTGTAATTTTTTTTGTACATTTTCTTTCGTTTTGATATCACAGAGAAGTTCAGCGACAATCTAAACAGGAAATATTTCATTATATTAAGATTTTATTACAAAAAGAAAAACAAAAATCTGTGAAAAAGCAGAGGGGAAGTGTGACTTGAGCAAAGTGAGATAAAACGACCCACATGAGTTAGTGAAGCAGTATTTCCCTTAATCACCTTTAATTCAGAGATAAAAAAAAATTGAAGTAGTAGTTCCCCCACCCCTCCTTTTAAGTTTGGTAACCATTTTGGAGGAATTCATGCTGTGGCAGGCAGAGAAAAAGAGGAAAAGCTTGAGGGGAAATAGAGTGAGGATAAGGATTCATGCAACATATCACAGCTGTTTTCTTATGAAATATATAATAACATCTGTAGACACTCTCTTACCTTCCTTACAACTCCTAGTGTGAATCTGTTCTACGCTTTCTACTTTGGTCCTACTCTGCTGCTCTTCACATCTTCGAAGCTGCGTATATTTTAAGGAGTCAGACACAAACTGATTTTATAATGTCGATTAGTTTGCATATAACCTCGTTTTCCACTATGGCAAAACCGACGGGAAACATTTTACTCCACGGAGGTAAACGGAAAAGATCGTTTCCACCTGGTCATGTCAGTTGCAAAACAGATGAGATATAGGCAGAAGCTAAGAAGATCTTGTCTTTCAATAATAGTTTGTTTTTTTAGTTGTAAAAAAGTAAAAAAAAAAAAGTGTGGTCGAAAAGGAAATTGGAGAATGTTTATTTGAGCTATCTGTTGGTGCTTGACAAGTGTCACAATGAGGCGTTTGCATATCGCAGCACTAAGGTTTATGGATAGGATAAAGCAAATTAATTGTATTTTTAACAATAGATGTGCAACAATACCGCAGAGTTGTGCGTTAATACACATAATCTGCTCGATCTTGAGTTTTACCTTATTTCCTTTATGTTGGACTGTAAGGTTCCCATACTAATGATCTAAGAGGTCTATATGATAACAGGGACACTGAGTCTTTCTTCAGTGTACATCACCACATGGATTAAATGCGAGTCTGATCAAGAATGTCTGTCTTTGGCTGCTGTGAGGCCTTTTAGCAAACGTTTTCAGGCACTTATGTTGCTGTAAATGGTCATTTGGATACAAAGAGCGGCCAAGATGTAGCTTGGGAAGCGGTCCATGTCAAAAGAGCCGGTTGAGTTGAATTTAATATGAAATGAATGCAGCTTAAATATCATACCATCTAAAGTTGTCACATTACAACCACAAACTTCAAAACATTTTGAAAGAGTTTTACTGACAGACCATCACAAGGCAACATTTAATTGTAAAAGGAAAAATGAAAGAAAATTATAGAAAATGTGCTCTGGTCATGGAAATGGCTATGTGAGGCGGAAAACGTATCTCTGTGCATTTCCCTGAAGACAACATTACCATATTAAAATATGGTGGTGGCAGCATCATACTGTTGAAATGCCTTTCTTTAGCAGGAACAGGAAAGCTGAGTTGGTAGGAAGATAAATAAAGCTAAATACAGAGAGAGTGGAGTGGAGCTTCACTGTTTAGCAGGAAAATAACCTTAAATATACAGCTAGAGCAAGCTTCAACGGTTTAGATCAAGAGATGTTCATTTGTTAGAATGGCCTAGTCAGAGTTAAAACCTAAATGCAACTGAAAATCCGTGACAAGAATTGTTGACTGAGTTTGAACTATTTTCCTAAATCACTAGAGAAAAATATGAGTCTTGAGATTCATATTCGAAGCAGATGCTTGTTCTGGAGAAGAAATTGCTGCAGAGTCAGTGACTTGATGCAGTCAGCTGAGTTACATTAGAAAACTTTTAAACTAAACTTTGCTGTAATTTTTATTACTCGAACAGACGTTGAATGCATTTGAATTTGAATTTATCTGTGTGGTCGAGGTGCTTTCAGACATTTGTTGTCATCCGGCGTAATATAAATGAACCGAACTGATAAGACACATGTTCCAACAGAAAGCACATGAACACATTTCCGATTTTCATTTGCTCACCATTTTGATCACTATTCATAACTTTCTTTGCATTTCCTAACTATAAGCTATTTTTTGTTGGTCTACTACTTAAAAATCCCAAAAAAATAGATTGAATTTTGTGATTCTAACTAACTTTTAAAAAGTTCAGTGGGTAGGAATACTTTTGCAAGGTGCTGTGAATCCATCTCAAGGAGGTGGGAGTTGGAAAGAAGGGACAATTTTGTGGATGAATGTATTTCACAAATGTCTCTCATTTAGGGTTATTTAATGTTTCATATTAGGTGGATTATTTCTACAAGTTCAAACGAAAACAAGTAGAGAAATCGTGCATATTGGACCCTTTTCTGAAAAGTCCACAGTGTGATGTTACATGGATTTCAACATGGGTCTTTGACAAGGATAATGTGTTACAGAAAGAAACATATATATGGTTTTCACCTAAAATTGGTACAAAAAAAAGTCTTGCCTTATAATTTAAACCTACATGAATTATTTCATTTCCTTCTAAAGCTTCACTCAAATGTCTATCAACCATGCAGCACACAGCAGATATGTCCCATTTCTGTTTGTGTACTTCTTCAGCACCAGACGTCAGCCATGCTGGCCTTAGTGTCGGGGTTTCTTGAGCAGCAAACAAACTCATGTGATGTGGACAACAGTGATGGCTGCCGCAGTCAGACACCATGATGCCCTGGTTGTTGTGAGTGGATCAGTGATGGATGCTGGGAAATGGCACTTGAGGGAGATTTTTACCTCCTGCCCTGTCAACCTGTTTAGTGGTGAGTGAGGATCGGTGCAGAGAGCAAAAAGGAAAAACAAAACAAAAACCATAATATCTCTGAAGGCTGAAGCAAAATTAATTTTTTTTTATATAATATATCTATAAATATGTATAAACAGATCAGACAGGTGTGTCTGGCACTGTATGCAGTTCGGTGTATAAACAGATGTACACATACGATATCATACAACATTTGCAAGCAATTCTGAAATAATATACAACACGGAGTCGGCAGCTTTAGAGGGAACCGCGTTCAGATGCACAGATGTTTGCAGATCTACGTTCAGTTTGCCCTTCTCTCAAAGCTACTGTAGATGCTGAAACACACCTGCATCTTGCAGAACCTCACAGCCTTTTTTTGGGGGTGGGGGGGTTATCAGCCGCAGGGCCACACAAACACCCAACGCAGTGATGCACGGTAAACATGAGCAGACATGTTTTCGTCACTCCCACCAATACCCTGATGGATGGGGAGACCCAGGATATTAGAAGGCAGGGATATATTTCAAGAAACCAATTTAAAAGGCAAAAACAAAAAAAAAAAAACAAGAAAAAGAGAAAAAACAAAATGACAGTGAGAGCACAAAGGTATGCGAGGAGAGAAGTGCACAACAGGATTGTCTTCACTTTAGGTCCAGGACATCGTCTTCGAAGGACGTGGAGAGGGCAAAAGCGCTGGCAAGAGGCGGACTCCCCTCCTGCAGCACCACCATCTCCGGATCGGCCTCCAAGGCGGACGAGCAGTGCAGCTGGACGTCCAGTTCCGCGTCCACCGAGTCTGAGGCTAACCTGCTGAGCAAAGAGCTGTCAAACGTTACCGAAAAAACAGAAAAGAAACTATTTCAAGTTTCTCTCTAGTGTTGCACTCCTTACCTGTCACTGTTTGTTGACGTTAGTGCTCTAGCTTTGGGATCCTCGTCAGTGTTCTTTCTGCTCATCTTTCTCTGTTTGACTGATCCGCTGTCCGACTTCCCACTCGGCTCCTCGGTCAGGCCTTGATTGACGTAAAGTAACAGAAAGTTGGTTACTTTCTGATAGGTTGAAACAGGAAGTCAGTGCGGAGCACCAGGACTTGGACTTGGTATTCACACACCTTGAGCTTTTTCTCACCGTGTTACGTTTAGTGCTGTAAATCGATCAGATTAATCACACTCTAGAATTAAATCATGATTAATCACTTGCTTAATTTTGTAAGTTTGAAATGTAAAAAAAAAATGCATATTTAAAAAGAACAAACAAACAAAAAAAAAAACGCTTAAGAAAATGTTTTATTGCCTCAAACTAATATTTTCCAGGTTTTCAAATTCAGGAAAATTTAAAAGCACCGTACTGCATTGTTGATCGCAGTAAAAGTCCGTTCGATGGCATATTACTCACAAAATAGGTAATGTAATTAATTTGCATTATGTAATACTAATGTTTTAAACGTTTTAGATCAACTGCATGCATTATACCTCCTAGTACATTACAACCACAAACTTTGATATTTTTCGCTAAAATTTCTTTTGACTAGATCAACTAAAACATTCAGGTTTACAGCAGGCAAACAGGTCCAAATGGATCATAATAGTCATACAGACTAACAAAAATCCTTAAAAAATATGACCTTATAATGGTCAATTAATGCACAGAGATAAACTAAGTAGTGCATAGTTGTGAAGTTAATAAAAGAAAATTGTAGCGTACAATTATATCGCTTCACTCTGAAAACTCCAAATAAAACCTCAAGCATTTCATGGACTTGTGTTCAGTCCATCATCTGTAGGCGGAAAGTCATGACGCTAATCAGAGAAGCAGCTAAAAGTGCAGAGATCCATAAATCAAATGTAAAAATCTGTTGAAAGCACAACTATTAGCTGTACAGTCTACAAATTTAACCTTTATAGAAGAGCAACACAAAGAAAATCACTGTCTAAAGAAAAGAATCTGCAGAAAGACTTGAAGAAAAAAAAAAACCCAAATCAAATTCTTTAAATTTGGTGTTTGTGGTAAAATGTACAAAAAAAAAAAAGAAAAAAAAAGTTCCAGGGTGTGAATCTTTTGTAATTCTCTGTAATCATTTGTCAGAGTACCCAGCAGCTCCTTCCGTGTGCGGCTGGCTATTTCTTTGATCTCCATGCGGGACAGGGACAGCGAGTGTGTGGCGGAGATAAGCGGAGTGGGCGCCATCATGGCGGGCGCGGGCGCGGTCATCACTTTGTTGACCAGAGGGGACTTCAGGGGCCTTTCGATGCTGCGACCCACCAGGTTACATAGAGGAATCTTGAAAATTTGCTTACATGTTGCTTCACCTGGTAGGAGAAATCCCATGAGGGAGTAAAAAAAACAGCAAAATGATGAAGAAACAGGAAATTAAACAATATGCAATGACACAATTAAAGAAAAAGTTTTTAAAAATGGTCAGAGGCAGGAGCAGAATGCCAGAGAAATTACACAAAGAGAAAAGTGGACAGTTTATTAAAAAACATAAAACTCCTGAAATGAAGAACTTCATTGTTGGGCTTGTAGTAGCTTTGCAGCATCTACTGAAAGCACTCCTTACACATTTAGACAGCTTTAAAAATTTTGCCTTAACTTTGTTTTTTTTTAAATTTGTTAGAATTCCTTTGTCTGCATGCAAAATAAGAGTTTTAACACCCTGAAGCTGTCATAAGTGGAAAAACAGGGAAAACGCAGCCATGGAAACTGATCACTGATCAATAATAACCGCAGCATTATTGACAGATAAAAGAAATACATAAATATATGGAAACAAAGATGATTGTAGAAGTGAGGAGTCAGAGAAATCAAAACATCATGTTTTGATTTCAACAATAAGGCAATCGGTATATTTTTATGGATATATTTTATTCACATCTCTATAGATCTTGGTGGTTGAGTCAGAAGTTGACATACACTCATAATGGGTATGAAGATTATTTAAATATTTGTTATTTTTGTGATGCTTTGTGCAAATTGGTTGGAATAATTAATCAAATTCATCTCAAACTCAAACTATTTCAGTAGAGGAATGAGCCCAAACACTGATTAAAACTGGTTTCAGAATAAATTATTAACATGTACATTATGTCTGATCTCAATCCTGTTATGAATTGGTGAACTAATCTGTCTGTGGCAGGAAGTTAATCATTTAAAAGAACTTCTACAACATTTCTGCCAAGAGGAAATGTCAAATATCCAGCAAAAGGCTGTACAAAGCATGTTATTTCTCTGCAACCTGAGCCTATCCTTTTAACCAAATATAATTTGTCTTTATGTAGATATTTGAGCCTGTGTGTGTGATTTTATTGGTATTATCTAGGTAAAATACACAATTTGTTTTTTTTTGCTGCATCTCTTTGCTTTGGAAAAAGTTGAAAATGAACAAATAACTTTTGCTAATTATGAGTGTATGTGAACTTCTGATCAGGACCAAAATATGTAAATTAACCTTTACTGTCATCCTTTATAAACCTAAGCTCTCTTCCTCAGACACACTGATGATCTCATCTAATAAATCTACATGAAGCAACTCTGAGATGATTAATAGGCCTGTTTACTGAAACAGCATGCAGTCTGGAAATTAATCATCCTAATGTAATACAACAGAATCTATTTATGGCACACAATCTAATATTCAGCACAACGTTCTAAACATAAAGTCCGTTTGGTAATTATTAAATTATGTTGTTTTTCTTTTTTCAATTTGCACAATCTCGCCACATAGCTGCAGCGTGCAAAGCTCCACTGTGCCAGCAGGGGGCAGTGTTGGAGTTCAGCAGCCTCTCGCTGCTCTAATGGGGCAGGTTCGTGTGAATGAATAGAAGTGATGGCTTTCATCTGAAATATAAGTCTGTGAGTGGAGTAAAGGGAAGATCACTACTCATTTTCGACCGGTACATTGTGTTAGTGCTATTACAGATCGCTGCGCTGTCACCCAGGAAGAAAAGAAAAGCATACAGTTACTTGGAATACATAATCAGAGAGATCAATATATTCCACATGCATTAGTTTCTGAACCAGGGGGAGCGCTGCTCTCCATCACACTGGCAAATGATTGGCACTTGAATGCCGGGGATGTTCTGGGTGCTAATTGAGAGTCCAATTGTCCTGAGCTGCTCGGCTGCAGGTCCTCGGTGTGTGCGCGCGCGTGCGTGTGTGTTTGAGCCAGTGGAGGTCGAGGGCGGCCAGCGACCGCCTCTGTAGCAGCACCTCGCTCTCATTACTGATGCAATTACATCAAATGAAAACCTCCCCACGGAGCAGACGCGGCGAGCGCGCAGGCGGTTAGAGCCTGAGATTTTTGTCAGCAAGCCCCCCTTCTTTCTTTCTGTTTTTTTATTCCTCACCCCATCTTCATCCCCCATCATCAGACTGTGGCACCGCTGTTTGGACTCCCACTTTGGATCGAAGAGCGGGCTGACAAAAGTCTCCATGGCGACAGTGCAATCTGTAAATCATGCTGCGACAAACGTGTCTTCTCCTTCCCTGTCTGCCTCGTTCGCCCTCCCTCTCCTCCTGGCATACCTTTCCTGCGTCTCCGCCTCTTTTCTCTCCCTGCAATTATAAAGCCCTCCTTCTCGACTGACGTTATCACTTCTGCTTCACTCCTCTCTCTGCGCTCTATCTGTTCTTTTGCCCTCTCGCTCCCTTCTCAAGCTAATGCTTTAATTAGTTGAGACAGAAAGAGAGGGTGGGAGGACGGGGGAAGACATAACGTTCACTTAACATTCAACCAACGTCCAAGTCAACATGCCGCCTTGGAGCAGACAGGGTGATACACTCTGGGAAGGTGTGTGTGTGTGCGTGTTAGTGGGGCAGCTTTATGAGGGGGGGGATTTTATGAGCTGAGGACGAGAATCCTGCAGTACCTTCAGCATCCTTAGACATGTACAGGGAAAGCTTGGTACCATAGGGGATCCGTATTGAATCTGAACCAGGAATGAAGAAGAGGGTTACACAAACTGAACACACACAGTAACACAAATTTAGGTGCAGAAACACACACACTCGCACGCACGCACAGTCTCAGTTGTCTGGGTGGTGCAGAACGACACACACAACTTGAAACAACAGGGCAGAAAATGAAAATCCCTCTGAGAGAACTGATTACCTGCAGCGGCCTAAGAGCATAAATCCTGCCCTCGGCTAATTGCAACAGCAACAGCCAAACCTTTCTTCCTGTTAGCTTTAATGGGAGCTGTAAATAACTGCTCCCCTCAGTACGGATGAGGCTTAATGGCGCGGGCAACTCATTTAATGACCGTGTTTCTCTGTCTTTGTCCTCAGTCCAAGTCACCAACATCAACAGATGTAAAATCCAATGAACAAGGAGCGGACCTCCTCCTCAAACCATCAGCGCATCGGCTCAGGACGGCTGACAGCATTGAGGGAAAAGGGAGCCTGGATGAGGAAATATAGACACCATTGGGGGTTAAAAGTGGATTAAAATGATCATAATAATCCCTGAAATCAATGCTGTTGATGGTGGGGGGGAAATAGTCTGATATATCCGTCCGTGCGTCCAGATTATTTTCTAATTTAACCCTGATTTAAGCTTCTTGCCAACTTGTCCGCTATGTTTGGTCTTTGGCAAACTACTGAAGCCTCCACAGTACAGCTGGGTATAAACTCAAACTAAATTACACACAACTGAACTCCAATTATTGATTAGATGATCTAAGAAGGCCATTAGTTGGATTTTATTTTGGGATGAAAGGGTCAAAATACATTCTATATGAACATTACAGTTTTCAGATGTTTTATTT
This sequence comes from Girardinus metallicus, assembly GCA_903067095.1. Lineage (NCBI taxonomy): Eukaryota > Metazoa > Chordata > Actinopteri > Cyprinodontiformes > Poeciliidae > Girardinus > Girardinus metallicus. The sequence goes on from CAEGAE010048745.1 coordinate 14,055, forward strand.
GCAAAAAACCTTTGAAAACCCTTCTTGTCCCTTTGCAATTATTCATTACTACCATAAGTAAGCAAAAAATCACAAATATTCTGGGTTGTTGACAAAATGTGAAAAGAAATTCAAGGGGTATGAATATTTCTGGACAGAGTGCAGTCAAAAATCCCATCAAAATTAATCAGATGAATGTTGTCCTGGTTATTTACTAGTTATTTCTATTATCCTCTGTTCTAATCTATACTTGAAACTTTATATCCATATAGTCCCCATAGGATTTAGCTGCATCGTCAGATTTTAAGTGCGAGTAGCAATCACACGACTGGCTCGGTTCGCGACGCACTTCGTGCACAGGTGCTGTCGACAAACAGAAGAAAGAAACTTGAAAACGTAGCAACATATTCACCCAGCACCTCCGCCTGCAGCGAACATGGAGCAGTAGATTATGAAAGTTGTTTGTCCTGAACAGAGTCAGAAGAAAAGATCTCAGTCAAAGTAAGAGAAAACCTGCACAGGATTAAATTGTGCATAACTAACCCCAACACTGTGGAGTCACAGAGTCATCCTGCAGAGTTCACTTTATGCAAATATCAAGCTGAAGCCTGTGAGGGCACCCAAAGTCACATAGCTCTGCAGACATCTGAACACCTTCCAGACAACAACTCTCCCCCCCCTCCTCCCCCTTATCGCCCCGGTGCTTTTTATGTGCAGGGCTTTACCATCTCCGAGCGGTGAAGGAAATACGGGCATCTCGTAGCCTGTGGGCGTCTGGGGGGAGCTCTGAGAGCTGGTGTCTCTGGAACTGCAGTTGGAGGCTGAGCTCACCGGCGCCGACGAGACAAAATAGATGTCCGACTGTGGGCGGAATAAAACACAGAGTAAAGTGGAAGCAAGGTACAGCAGAGAGATGACAGAGGCAGGAGATGAAACAAAGGGAGGAAAGAGAAAAAAGGAAACAGAAAAGAGACGGAGATTTGTGTTTGATGCCAGGTGCACTCATTTTTCTTTTTTTTTTTTTTTTAGATTGGTTCTCTGTAAAATTTATGACAAAGCTCATCTGGGTTTGATTGAAGAGTTGAAAGACTGACACCAAGCGACTGCAAACATTCAAATGTTTGATTAAATCAGAATGGATTTAGATTTGAAGCAAGTTCACAGATTATAAGCGCGTAGTTTTTAAAATGATTGAGTGTACAAACAGAAACAAATTATTCTACTGGTGCATCTTCATAAATTAGAATACCCTGAAAAAAGTTGATTCACTTCAGTACTTTGACTCAAAAAGTGAAACTTGATTTATTACACAAAGAGCAATATATTTCCAGCACTTTTTTTCTGCTTATTTTGACGATTATGGCTTACATGTATCCAAAAGGCAACATTTATTTTTCGAGAAATTGGAAGCATTACATGTAGATACGTAGACTGGCTTAAAACAAGACCCATGTCCTGGGTTTGGTTACTCCTGAATATGTGAGCCTCCCACAAACTCTTGGAAAGGCTTTGATTCATAACCCCCACAAGGCTGTGTTTATATCCATCTGCCTGTTTATATCTATCTGCCACACCTTTTTCCTTCCAATTAACTTTCCACTGAGACGCGTGCATACAACAGTCCATGAACAGCCAGCTTCTTTAATTTCTTAATTTATTTCATTTCTTCTTTAATTTCCCTTTGGGGATCAATAAAGTACATTTTATTCTGTTCTATAACATTCTGTGGCTTACCTTAATGAGGGAGTGTATGTCTGCTGGAACTATTGTTAGTCCTGTTATTGTGCAGGTCAGACATGGCTACGTTTTAAGATCTCCGTGTTAAACTTTGCTTTTATTGGCCTAATTTTAGTTCTATACTAACTGTATGTAATCAAAACTTTAGTAAATTAATTCCATGTTTTGAATCATGTTATGGACATAAATTTGCTTTTGATAATATTCAAATGGATTGAGATGGACCTGGATGTTCTGGGTGAATATTTCTACATCGCTTCACATTGTGCAGTATTTAGCTTTGTGGTTCCAATACAGCCTAATTATACTATTTTAAGTATTTAATATGCCTGTTAAGATCTTTGGTGTGTTTTATTCAGCAGCTTTGCAAAGCTTCTGATTTTACCTATCGCACTTCAGTTAATGTGTGTGTCATATGAGAATCGCATTTTGGTTCACTGTTACCTTTATGTCGTCTGTGCTGAGATTTCTACATGTTTATATCTAGCTGGATTCATTTTTATATCTTCTTTTATGATTGAGTGAAATTGTTGCTGTGCATGCAGTTTAAAAAAAAAAAAAAAAAACATTTGCTGAAGATTTTTAAATATCTACGAGCCAAGATATTGGTTTGGATTAGAAAAAAATAACACAGAGCCAAATGTGTCACAGTCTAAATGTGCAAGACGTTTTTTGGCTCTGGGCAACAAGCATGCGCTCAAAGAAAGCCCTGCCCTGGTCGTGTGATTGCATCTAATCATACTGACCCTCGAGGCAGCCAGCTGCAGCTCCGGGACCACTGCTGTGTACACAAGGTTTCCATTGACCACCAGTCGGATCTCAATGGAATCCGTTGTGAAGGCCAGGATGTAAGGAAAAGCGCAAACTGCAAACACAAAATGAGCACATAAAAAATAAAATCACCATATCAGATCTTTTTTTAAATTTTGTTTGCTTTTTTTATATGCTATGATTAATAGCTTGGCAGAATTTTGTTTACGACACAGAGTCAGTCAGGGGTTGTGGATTCAGGAAGCATCAGCCTCTCAATAGCATCTCCAAACAAAAACATGCACATAATCTGATATGTCAGCAGGATGCTTCTGGTCACACATGGTGTTTCCATGGTGACCACGATGGGCAGGGTGGGGATCTACCTACCGATAGTGTTGGGCATCTGGTTCCAGCTGAAGTGGAAATCAGAGGTGTTGGACTGGATCATTGGTGTGGAGCCATTAAAAGGGCAAACTTTCTTATAGTAACAAATATCTGGAGGAAGAAACACGTGGAAATTTATATAAAATAAAAGTAGTTCACTTCCTTTTTTTGCTAGCTTTTTTGTAGTCAGAACCACAGAAAGCAAGAGTAATATTAATCAATAAGGTTTAAGCTGCTTTTTTGCAAGGTAGATATGAAAAGCAGTTTGAGTTATTGAAAAAATTTAGCTAAGTAGAAAGAAATAAGTAAAAAAATAAAATGTCTCTTGCATTTGTATTCATACACTTTTTGATTTGACATCCCTAAATAGCATCCAGTAATACAAAATGTCCTCATAAGTCCCCTGATAAGTAAACAGAGTACGACTACACTGCACAACATCCACTGTGAAACCGGTGGCGGCAGCATGTTGTGGGGATGCTTTTCCGATAAGATAAAATACAAATGAAATACATTTAATTTTGTGGTTTTAACGTGACAAAGTTTAGAGCATAGGCGGATGTTCTCTTTTCTAGGAGGAGGAGGAAAAAAAACAACAAAAACAACATGGTCCAGCTTTGACCTGAATCACGGAGCATCTAAAATGTGAAAAGTCAAAGGCAGACTCACAGTTGTAACACAAGAGGAGGCCTGCTTCGCCATCTTCATACACATCGATGGCTGCTACAAAGTTTACCTGCAGGCAAAGGCAAGTCACTTTACAGAAATCACTCGAACATCTGGAAAAAGTACAAAAGGCTAAATGTGACAGATGGTCTTTTGGAGAATAATGTCAGGTCACACTAACTCAAGGGAATATAGAAGATCTGCAGCGTATTCCCTTCACATGGCGATTTCTGCTGTCATATCGGAGGCTGTTGCTTTATTAGCTTGTCATAAATGACCACTTATTTGTGATCTTTTTCAAAAACGAGGCTTAAGCAACATTGTGCATGTACACAAGTTCCTCACCCTGTTGGCGTCGACGTGATGAAGTCGATAGGCATCCCCGGTGCTCTCATTGATCAGGTCAAACTGGTGTTTGTAGGCCACGCATATCATGTTGTCGTTCTCCCCGGTCGGACCGTCTACCAGCGCCATCACCACAGGCGGGTCACACAGACAGATTTCCTGTGGGTGGGGTTCGTTAATGTCATCATCGCTTTCTCATATTTCCATGGAAAAACCCTCGAAGGCGTAAAAGCCTTCTTTTTTTTTTTTTTTTAATTTTTGGAACGTGCCATTCATTAAACAGACTATAACAAGCAGAACTTGTGATATAAAGCCTTTCACTTTTTAAAAGTTAGGTACCATGGTTATAAAACACAGTGGGAAGTTTAAATACACTAATCACTAGTTTGAATGCTGTAGTGATTTAGGATTTTTAAATTATGCTTTTGACCTTTTAAAGGCAAAAAAAAAAGACAACCTAATACTTCAATAAATTTTAAATTTAATGCAGCTTTATTCTAATCCTCACAGAGTAAAATCTACATACTCAGATATATACTGCACTCACTCTAATATTTACAGCAGGTTGCAGAAAAACCTCACATTTTTCAGTCATGACATGAATTTTTTAGCATAATTGGGTTGCATCTTTAAAAATTCATTCAAACATTAGTAGTACAGCTTAATTAAAGTTGGCTCATTTAACTAGATATCACTGGATGGTTATGTATGCATATTTGTCTCTATGTGTAATTTTGATTGCCTGTAGCAAAAAAGAAAAACCTGCATCTAATTCAAACTTAAGAATGAAATTCTTGTTTTTAAGCTTCATAAAAGTTGGATGTTGTGTAATGATAACACACTGGAAAAAGGCAAACATGAAGCATTCACGCTGTAACTTCAGAATGAAAATGTACACAAAAGAAGAAAAATATAGTTATCAAGTATTAATATTAAGTATATAAGTATTGCAAGTGTCCTTTTCTGATTTATAAAACAATTAGAAACCTGTTTCATTCATTTGTTTTGGAGAAATTAGATCTAAACATCAACATATTTGAAAAAATAAGTTGACACAAAGACGTCATGGCATGTCTCACTATATTTTTGCTCCAGTTTGTGCAAAAATAAATATTTATATAAAATATCATTCATTTATTCTTTTTTTTTTTTTTTTTATTTGTTCTCTTTACGCATCCATATGTTGGGACTGTCATACCCGTATGTACTGAAACTCCTCCACCGGGGAGTCTGCTCCCGTGGCGACAGCGCTGAAACGCGGATGCTTCCTGGTAATTAGGAGGAGTTTGGTTCTGATGGCTGCTACTATTCTCAGCTCGGAGCCATGGTGGGTGTTGATAGAGTACAAATGACAACCTGGCCCAAAGAGGAAAGGAGACAAGAAATACATTAGAAATGTCTCAGCGTTTCTGTACACACATGACCAAGGGCAGAGTTGAGGATGAGTAGATCTCAGATTATTAAATGTCAATAAAACGTCTTTAAAAAACAAACAAACAAACAAACAAACAAAAAAAAACTGTGTCATGAATTAAATTCAGCATAAATGCAAAACACCAACTGCAAAATTAGCTGTGGGGCATGATGGATATTTTGAATTTACAGACTTTACTATAATAGTTTTTAAAATGTTACTATGAGATTGTATTTTTTATATTTTTGTTGCCTTAAACAGGACTGAATAATATCAGGAAACTACGTTATGGCGATATTGTAACTGAAATTTGCAATTAACACCAGGAGTTCAGTATCTCGGCCAAACATTCCTTAATTTTCTTTTGGATCCAAAACTAAAGAGCTGGAAGCATTTTTTTTTCCTCCTTCATGGATTATGTTCTTTAGCATAAGTAAAAATCAGAATCTCAAAGAAAACCAAAAATTGGCATTGACCAGGAAGGGTGTAATTGATGGATCTCTGAGGATAACTGATTGGTTTAATACAGAGAGCCCAGCTGTGTTATCTAATTTGGCACCAATAACGTTCCTCCTCTTGCAATTTAATGAGTGATATAAACAAGAAGGTTAATTCTGCCATATGGCCACCTCTTGTTCTACAAGACTAGAAGTCGACATGATCCAACGTCAGTGTTTGCAGCTGAGAGGAGCTTTTGCTTGAGTGTGGTAGGGATCAGTTTGCGGTCTGTGCAGCAGTCTGCTCACCTTTAGTTTTCTCCAGTTTGTTCTCCCTGCAGTCACACTTGCTTCTGACGAGCTGCCGTTCCTCCAGGCCTCTCTTGATGCCGCCGAGTCTGAACACGTACAGCCGAGCGTCCTTTCCTGGAAACGAAACGAGGGGCACTACTGTTTCACAAAGGTCCTTTTTTTAATTATTATTCATTGTGCAGCACATTCAACAAGCCGAACTCTTTAACAATAAGGAGTTACATGTTAGAGGCTGAAAAAGTCTTAAAACTTTCCAGTAGAACCATAACTCTAAACATAGTCAGATTTACACTAAAACGGTTTAGATCAAAGCATGTACATGTGTTAGGATCGCTCCAATCAAAAGCAAGATCTGAATCCAACTGATGATCAAAAACAAAACATGAAAATTGCTGTTTAGAGACTCCATCCAATCTTTCTGAGCTTAAGTCTTGCAGCTGCAATTTCAGCAAAATGGAGATGTACAAAGTATTCACTCAGTTGGTATGAATACAAATAATCAGTTTTTTTTACATGATTAATAGCAAAAAAATATGTATATCTTTCAATCCCATTGATAAATATTTGCTAATTTGTGTTGCAGATCTCATCATATCCCGGTTAAGAAAGTTGCGGTGCCGGAAACGTGACAAAATGTGAACAAGTTCAAAAGGGTGGGATACCTTTGCAATGCGCTGTATGTATGTTTTCTTTTTAAGGCTGTGACAGACTGGGTGTACCCCGCTTCCCGGTAGAGACAACGGTGTGCAGAAAATGGATGGATACATCTGATCTTTTAGTCCTTTCCTGCAGTCTACCCTCCCTGAGCCCTTCAGCATGACTGAGTTTAAGCTCTCTATGGGTCAGATTCCTTAGATCTCAGCATGAGATCAATGCCACTTTGGACCAGCTCAAGTAGAAAGGTTTGGCATGTTTTCAACCAGAGAGAGAAAGATGATAGAAATTCATTTAGAGAGGATAATGAGACTAAGCATATGCTGCAGATAGTTGATTCAATAACAGGATGAAAAAGAGTTGGTAAAAGGAAATCTACCTCTGATGTGCAAGGAGGAAGTACTAAACAGTATCAGTTTTTTTCTTTCCAGCCTACCTTTGTCTGCCCGGGTAATCAGAAGGTCCTGAGGCTCCAGAATGTGCATCTGCTTCACTGCCATGGTTTTGTCAAACACCTGCACTGGGGGAAGCGTCGGCGTCTCTGAAACACAATACAGCGATCCACATCGTCAAATGAGGAGTGAAAAATACATCGCAGCTGCGGAAGGAACAGAGTTATTGACTGGATGTCACTCACCAGCACCGGGCAGCAGCGGGTCGGGGCCTGAAGCACAGACAGCATCATTACAGTCATCATTGGAGAAGCAGCTTGATATTGTGCTGGTGATTGTGCAATTATTTCAGAGAGACTGATCTAGGGTTACTCACCATCCAGCATCAAGACCCCCGCTGTGTCGGTGGCCACCAGCAGAGACTGACCCCACGAGTCGGCACATATGATCTCATAGGGGAATGTGCTGCAGAAGGACTGAGATTCCCATGGCTGCAGTGTTGGGAAAAACGAAATGCACAATAAAAAAAAAAACAACAAAAAACCACATAACAGTCTGACATAAATCAGAAAAAAAATTAAAAAAACATTTGCTGTTTTAGTTCAGTTGGGATTGTCAAAATGATATCTATTTCCCAAACACCATAGATAATTTTCATAATATTGCAAATCCGTTTAACAAATTGAAAACCCCAGTCATTGATGACATGGCTTTGTAAGCATCATCTGAGTCAATATATGATTGACATGTTTATGTCAGTCATATTCAAGGAGACAGTCGACTGGTTGGAAGCTTTTGTGAGGATGCTGGTGAGAGAGGGTCCTTTTCTCCAGTGGAACAGGTCCTGCACAAACCTGGGCTAAAGAGCCATTCAGCAAACCATTACTCCAAAAGCAATATATTAAGTCAGGTTACAATTCGCAACTATACTTTTGAGATCTTTACTTTTGAAGAAATGTCATGAAATCTGAAGAAACTAAAAAATAAAGCGCATGTTAGAAAAAAGAGCCTTGAAAGCCTAAAGACATAATCCCAAATTTGATGTATGGGAGTGGCAACATCATGTTACGTAGCTACACTTAAAAAAAAAAAGAATAAATAAATGGAATTATGTAAAAAGAACATTATGAAAAATCATTAAAGTAACATATCAGTCAAAGAAGTTTATGCTTGGGCACAAATGGTCTTCCATATGGACAATTACTTTATTCATTCATATTGATGAATTAGATGCAAAACGGATTAACCACAACAAAATCCAGGTTTTAGAGTGTACAAAGCCCTGCAGTCCAGAGAAAATCTGTGGTGTCAGTGAACAAGGATGCCTACAAACCTGAGTCATTCATGCTAGTGTTGTTAGGAGGAATGGATCAAAATTACAGCAAGCTACTGTGAGAAGCTTTCAGAGTGCTCAACGTATTTGACCCAACTAAGTAGAAAAACATCAATTTTACCAAATACTAAAGGAAATGTCTGACCTATAGACATTTTAAGAGAGATAAACTGCATTTAAAGTAAACTGCAGGTAACATTTTTCATGTAGATTGGTAATCATTTTTGCTCAACATGACAAATAGATAACCTCCATCATCATTTTTGGGCTCCGCCGACTATTTTGCAGATGTTTTAAATGACGTGGATGTTTGTTCAGCGTTGTGTGCGTGTTTCTCTGTCACCTCTTTTCTGCACAGGCCTGTGGTAACAAGGCTTGTCGGTGCATCTCCTCTCACGATGGTCTTCAGCTTCAGAGCCTGGATAAGAGACAGCATCTAATAAACTTGACATGCGCACTGAATACTACAGCAAATATTTATCTGGTCTTCTGTCTCCTGATTTTTTTCCCCTACATTTTTGGTGCCTTAAAAATTATGATGAAACCATAGTAAATTGTACACAGCAAAGAAAAGTACTTGTGGTAGGAGCTTTCTTATATTTGGTCATGTTACATCCACCGATTAAGGTATTTTATTAGAATTTTATACTAGATACCAAGAAAAAGGTCATGAATAAAAGGGATTTAAGCCTTTCGGTTATTTTTTTTTGTTTTATCAGAGCCAATCTAGAAAGTGTGGTGTGAATATGCATCTAGCCCTCTTTAGGCCGATACCCCTAAACAAAATCCAGTAGAAACGAGCACAGAACACGATTTGTCCGTCTGTTCCTCAGATCAGATTAACCATTGCAAATTTAGGCAGAAGAAGAAGCCAATAGCGTTCACATATCTCCGTAAACAGGCAATTTGGAGATAATGGAAAAAATACCAACCAACTATACAAAAGGCTTAGCAGCACACTATGGGGTCCAATCATTCTTTGAACACAACAAAAAAATATATTTATTCATCCCATGAGACATTTTTCCCTTTTTCCTTTCATTTTTACGCTTCACGTCACAACGTGGAGATATCCAGGTTTTCTGTTTTTCAGCAGCAAATAAAAAAAATAAATAAAGGGCAGAAGACACTCAAGTGGTCGGCAGACGAAGAGAACACAGAAACAAAACAACTGAGGCAATCTCTCCGAGGTAGCACCACTTTACGGGTTCATCTAAAAGCAGTTGTTAGCTTGTCAGTGTCACGGTGAGTGACGGGCAGAATGATGGCCAAAACACTTTACACAGGCAGGTCTGAAGGATTAATGGTTTGGATCGTAGTTTGGGATTTCTTCTTTTTCTGACTGTAACGCTGTTTAAAAGCACATTAAGTAAAGGGATGCCCTCAGCGTGATAGCGAGACAAAGACCGCGCATATTCGCCTCAGTAAGACAAAACACAGAGGACATGATATCATGAGCTGAATAAAAGTGATTATTCAACCCTGATCTTTTCTTTAGACTGTGGTTCGCTCATCTGACTCAAAAACAACAACTGTGTGGATTAATTTTGTTATAACAGTTGGCTTAAAAGCAAAAACACCTAAAAAAAAAAGTGTTCCAAACTATTTTGATGCTTAATGCTTTTTAGGTTGTGTATTTGGTTTGTCTCTCTCTGCTCCCTCTCACCTGGTTTTATTTACTGATCACACCACCTGTCTCCTGTTTTTTTCAGATGTGTACTCCTAGGACTTTGTTTAACTTTGACACAAGTTCAGAGAATATTAAGGAAAATATAAACGCAACCAAAATAATTTTTGACATTTTCATTGTTTAAAACAGTTCCGAAAAAATAAGTAATCCAATTAAATTACTTTTTTTTTTAATGTATGTTAAATGTTACAGCTCCATATCATCAATATAAATGTAACTGGTGATCTTAAAAGATTCAGATGCAGCAGATTGAACAAATGTACAATATTGTTGGAAATGAAAGGAAAAAAAAACACCCTTCCCTCTTCCTTTTCTAATATTTGAATTTCATATGATTTTATTTCCTATCAGCTGTGCTGTTTTGTTACAATCACTTCCACTTTCTTATAACACCATGGACAGTTTCCTGTCTTGTTGAAATGAAAATGAGTTCTGTGATTTGGAGAGATGACCTAATGCTGGCATCATAATGTTTACCTTTTCAGAGCATAACCATAATGTGTGTGTTGTGCAGCAGGCGTGCACACTTCAGTGTTTTTTGCTGCCTTCTCCAAAAGACTTGCACATCGTGTTGCTATGTTTGTAATCTCACCTGTCCTATTCTGACAAACTCAGCCTGCCGGGCCTCCTCCTTCTTACGCGCCGACTTCGGAGACTCAGGCAGCACGTCGCTGAAAGACCTCCGGTTTAACATGTTCTGGGGAGAAAAGGGAACCTAAACGTGGAACACATAAAGTGTGGCACACACAGGGAAAGAGAAAGGAAAAAGGTGTCTTAGAGACAAACCCTCAGGTGGGAGGAGGGTGTTGAGGAGCAGCAGTGAAAACGCAGTTTGAACCGAGTTGTGTTAGGGGCAACGGTGAAGGGAAAGGAGTGGAAAAAACCCAAGAGAAATAAGAACAAAAGTGATATGACGAGAGGGAGCCCTGCTGAGAAAGTCAGCATTGCAGTGGTACCCAGTCGGTGTGGTGCAGTGTGCGGAGGCAGACTGGGGGCTGCAGTGAGATGTAGCAGAACGCAGCTGAGCAGTGGCTACAGTCGCTGCTGGTGGCAGCAGGATTGGTGCAAAAAAACGAAAAAAACCTTTGGAGAACCAAAACCGACACCTATTCAGGTCTCTGCACAGGAGTTATGGTAAGAAATGCTTCGTTACCTTGTGCAAGTCAGGCATGAGGTCTTGGTACAGCGAGCGGATCAGCATGTCAAGGGTCCGCTGGCGTTTCTGGGCAAACGTTGGCGTCTCCAGTGTGGCTTTCTCTCCATTGATTACTGAGCGAGAAGAGGGGAGATCAGAATATTAGAAACATGTCAGCATAATCTCCTATGTGTCTGTGCTTTGTCGTTTTCATACATTTGACTAATAAAAAGTCCCTGAATTCGTGGTGGTCAGTAAATATAGGCGGAGATGGGAGAGGGGGTCCAAACAGTGGAACACTCTCCTCCGAGAAAATCTTCAACCTGTGGCAAAGAGAAGAGAAGACTTTGTGAAATATTTCTAAAACAGCGAGACTTAGAAATAAGTCGCTTTGCCATTAAATTAAAACAATTTAATTTAATGGCAAATTAAATTGCTTTTTTAATTTGCCATTAAAAAAGCAAATGAAACAAATGGAGCTCTGTATAAAATAACCATTACACTGTAAGAACCAAAGCAACTCACCTGTAACTGTCACTCTGGCTGTTATACCTGACTAAAGCAAAAATATCTGCAAATAAAATGTATCGGAAAGCTAAATGATGATGGAAGCACATTGCTTTAACAGATAATTTCAGTGTTCTGCTATTCACTCCAGCGGTCGGCGGCTCATGTAGCCGAACGCTTAATTTGTCTGACATCCATTGTCCATGTGAAGGATACGGGTGAAGTGTGATCGGATCATAGATGGTTTGAAGGACGACGATGCGTCGTCCCCTTCCTGAAATACGATGGTAACAATGTCGTTTCCAATGTGCCTCTTCCTCTCCACCTTTTCAGACACACAAAGACAAGAGACAGCAGCCTAAACAAAGAACCCAGATGAACCTGGGAAATGTTTTGCCCCTGCTGCATTTATGGCAAAACTTTTTGACATTTTGTCATGATACATCCCTGAACTTCAGTGTACGTTAGTGGATTTTTTGAGATTGGTCAATGTAACCCAATATTTTTAAAGGGCAACTGATTCCAGCTTTTTAAAAATACATATTTCTGACAGAGTGGCATACATTCAACCGTCTTACTACTTAACAAAATCCAGTGCCACTAGTAACTTCAGAAGTCAAATGCAAAATGATGTTTGGAGGAAACCGAACACTACGCCCTGAAAACACCAACACATTGTTAACAACCTTAAACATACAGTTGGAACAACAATGGAAGTTTTTGGATCACAAATTAGCAAATCATTAGACTGGATGATGAAGAAGATGAAAAAGAAGAAGTAAAAAACAATGTGAAAAACAAGCAGAGGCCAAAAGCAGCTAAAACTGATTAAAAGTGTTACAAAGCAACACATTAGGAAATTTTATGTTATGTTAAATTACACACTGAATGCTAAGTTCGTAACACATTTTTTTTCTGAACCAATGCAATTGCAGCAACTTACAAAAGACCTTTTCCCCTTTTAGATTCATCTAAAAGCATGAATCTTTTAGATTATCAGATCTGCATTTTTTTGTTTGTTTGATAGAACTAACTTCAAAATATTTTTTTTCAGGTGTAAAACATACATCTAACTTGTAAACCTAGGATCCCCTTTTTTTGAAATCAAGCAGTATTCCTTCCACCTCCAAGTTTCTAGTGTTGCATCATAACCCTCTATAAACACCACGACCAACTCACAATAATAAAATAATGTCCAGGCAGACGGCTTAGGAAAAGAAACACACCAGTCCACAGGCTGAGGTGAAATATCCTGGTGGGATGTGTTTGATCCACAGCTCCTCTCTGGGATCATGCAACACTTCAGCAAACCCCAGGATGAGCACAGACTGTTCCCTATTACTGACCCCCAGAGTCTCTGTCCTTTAAGCAAAATCCAATTATGTGTCAGATCGGCTAGCCAACTACATGACATACACTGGCATTATATAAAAGAGCAACAATGTATTTTATTTTTTTGCCTCTTATTATTTGTCTAAAGCTGCTGTCTTTATCCTGGGTTCCTCTAAAAGCAGTTTTATTTTCTTTACTGAAATAACAAAGGTATTTAAAACATTTGAAGGCTCTCCTTTACACAGACCTGCTGCTTGTTCTCCTTAGAGTAGGGCAACATGGTGGAGACGTGGAACATGAGCTCATGGCCTTGATACACCGTATAGATGGACTGAAGTCCTGTAGTGTCATCTGGAGAGACAAAAACAGAAATCGAACCACATCGAAATGAAATAAACAAAATCCTGCTTTCACATCTTTTTTCTCGTAAGCCAATGATGACGCTGTAAGTCTTTTCTTACTCTTGGTGTCGAGCCCTCCTCGATAGCCTGCCCATCCCTGCAGCGTGACAGTGTCACCCAGCAAATTGAGGAACTTGTCAAAGTTCTCACTCCCCGTCTCTAAACCGAACATAAAAGCCCGTCAACATGTACTTTGTGTCATATTTGCAAAGGTTTTCGTTCATTCTGATGTTCTCCACAAAACAGTGCATGAATTGAGCCCCTAGTAATCTGAAACTCCTAAATAAAACTCAACTGCCTTGAGAAATAAACAAATCATTCAAGGCATTATTCCACCCATGTGCAATGTAAATTCAGCTGTGTGACAAAAAAGCAAAAATTTTAAAATGGCTTGAATATTTTTGGCAAGGCACAAAAGCATTATGGGCACAAAATTTAAAGAATTAATTAAATTTTTTTTTATAGCAAAGCTAATCTAATAAGTCATAGGCTATAGCTACGCTAAGCAGCGCTACAACTAAAAAGGCTAAAAACAGAAAACTACTCTCAAGCCTCTTTAACCTTTTTAATAAATAGATATCAAATGATTTTTTTAAAGCCAATATGAATGAGATTCTTTTGTTCATGGTTTTTCTAGCCTAAAGTGTTCAGATACAGTTTCAATCCAGTACTTATAGACAACAACAAATGCATAAAACCCAATGTCAAATTATCACATTTAATTAAATTAACAAATTACAAATAAATTGTCCCAACAAAGCAAGCGTTTTACCATTGCTAAACATCTCGTCATCTGTGAGCTGTCCGTCTCTGGCAAACAGCACACCAAATTTAAAATTGACTGAACCCTATAAAAAAATAAAAATATGGACATTATAGTACAGAAAAAAAAACAACTAATATGGACATGTTTGCTAAAGTATGCACAAAAAATATGTCCCAACAAATGCATATCATCTCCTTCATTATAACATAAAAAAAAATTGATTTTGAATGCAACTATATTAGAGTCAGAAAAATGAATTAAATCGAAAAGGACACTGAATATAGCTTTTGTGCAAAAAATCCCCCAAACAAACAAAACAACACGAATACAAGACTGGAAAACATACGTAACAAAATACTCTGCAGAAAAAAAAAGATAAATAACAGTACGAACGAGCAAACAGTGCTACATCCTTCCATACCTCCTGTTCCTCCAACACCAGCAGGTCCTGAGGAAAGAGGAAATAAAAAGTGTCATTCATACTAACCAGCACAGCGACGATAGATGACACAGCCTGAGGACATTATAGAGTTTAGGTGTTGCTGATCAGGCGTGGCGTGAAATGAACCGCCGCTCGGTTTTGAACGGGGGGAGACGGCTGCCGCTCCGGTGTCACTCTCACCTTCTGAATCTCTGGGTTGAGGATCTCCCTGGGGCCTTTCTCAAACCTGTCCATGTTCATTGCACTGTAATCGAGGAAAGATGAGGAGGAAATGAAATATTGGAAGAAGAGCAGGAGAGGGGTGGGGGAAAAGAGAGAGAACAAAAAGCAGAGATTTAGGAACGACTGAAGGCAAATGGCTCAGAAAATCATACTGAAAAATGAGAACTGATATGGGGGATTTCTCATCTTAATTTCAACAATTTGAACTTGTTTCAATTTCACTGGTGATCCTTCCCAGCCTGAGGAATTCATCATTTCCAATCTCCTTTGTCATGCAGCTTCTTATATCCTGTTTCTAGTCTGGCATTTGCTACCTGAAACACAAGGTCTTCTGTGCAAATAGCCAAAACATCTATTAAGTAAAGGAAATATATGGGCCATTCTTTTGAAATGTCGTTTTTGAAACTGAACCGCAATAATGTTTAACGGCACATCTTGCCCATTTTATGCAATTTAATAGTTATCATAGAGTAAAATGTTTAGATTCTGAATCCTTTAGTTTCACATATTTATTTCAGTGACAGACAAAATAAGAATATAATCAAAAATGTCATTTATTTAAGTAATTTAATTTAAAAAGGTAGACATATAAATCCAATGAAGCAGATTCATAACAGACAATGTGGTGTATTTTTAATATTTGTTCCTGTCCATTTCTTAACACAATCCTGTGGAAGGCAGAAAGACAGTAGGACGTTATGTCACAAATTATTATTGGTAATAATGTTGACTTTTGAGAGTGCTGTGTCCAAGAATCTTAATGGAAAGTTGAGTGGAAAGAAAAGGTGTTGTGGAAAAGAGAGTAAAACGCATTAGCAATAACTTTATCCTTAAGAGGCTTATAAAGCAAAGCTCAATCAGGAGGTTTGCTTCATTATTCTTTATAATTTTGTTTAATGATTTGAAGTAAACTTTGACGTTTTGTTTATGCTGCCATCATGAAACTTTTTTTTATGCAACTAAACACTGTTTACTACCAGAGGGATTCAACTGGCTCACGTGCAGATCATAAGCACAATGAAATAGAATTCAATATGAATTAATCAGAAAATATTACTTATACAAATGATTTAAGATCAGTACATTAGTTTTCCTTATTTATCTCCATAATGCATTGCTAATTTCTAACAACCAAGAGAATGGATTTGATTCACAGCGTATGGATTCACAGTGTACAAAAAGTTTTATAATTCAAGGCTGAGGTCTGATGTCTCAGAAGTGACATATGTGAAACCAGATCTTGATAAAAAGTAAAATAAAAGTTGTGTTTGTCTCTCACCTTAAGATGGACTTGACTGATAGTGTTTTAGTCGGACTGTAAGGTAGGCTGATCTTCAAAGTTCCCTGAGTGAATAAGAGTGACAAACATCCGGGATTAAAAACCACATTAGCCACCTCGGTGTCCTTGACCTTCCTGTTTGAAAAATGTCCATGTTTTAAACATGCTTTCCTGCAGCTCCTTATGGATTTTCCGTGCAAATAAGATGCTCTCCACAACTCTACCCAATAGGTTACCGAAACCACTTGGGCTTTCTTCAATTAAAGACAGAATAATTGCAGAGTTGCTCTGTTGCAGAACGACGACAACACAAACATCCTGTACAAGTTAAACTCTCGTCAGAAAAGGGACAAATCAATGCGCTCATGCAGCGGAGGCGCGGCGCCCTAATCAGGTTCTAGACGAGGCCGCAGAGCAAAATTAGATCCCTGCTGTCCTGGTCATGTAACTGAATCACTAAACAGCAAACACACATCGAGCAACTTGCATCCTACACACACTAGGACTCAAAGGTGGAACAGCAAGGTCCCAAAACTTAGCAGTCTGAGCATCTATATATATACAAGAAGAAAATATTTATACAACATTTTGTTAGCTGGAAAGATAGTACTTAAAAAAAAAACCCAAAACACTCGACTTGTGGAGGATATTGTGAGGCAATAATGTTTGTAAAGTATCTTTTTTCAAAAGAGTCTTCATATTGACATTCATCTTCCTCACCAGATTGAAAAATTCTAGAAAAGGTATTTGGTGTTTAACTCTGTCCACTTTTGTAAATCATCGGGTCATCTCACCGTTTTTCTCCAGAGAATGGCTCGGTACTGAGGGACCCGCTGGTTGTTCTGGTCCGAGAGGACGACCGACAGGTAGAAAGGGTTTTTCTCGGCATCTGTACCCACGTAGTTCTGGTGGACTGAAGGAAGAAAAAAGCGACGCCCGGATGCAAGTTACGCACTGTTGCTTTTAGAAGTTGTCACATTTCTTATATGTTGCAGCTGCAAACTTTAAGGTATTTTTCAGGTGGGGGGGTCCAAAATGTGAAAAGTCTGGCATGAATTTGTATCTGCGTGCTTTACAGTATTAGTTTTCCATTCTCTAACAAACCAAATCACAGAACATTTGTATTCACACTCACACTAAGATACAGACAGGTAGACTATCTTTAGCTGTGTGACTTCTCCAGGTAAATGATAGCACTACATTTTATTTCTGGGGGTCGGAATGAAGTGACCTGAATGCAAATGCATGCCTGTGGAAAAAACCAATGACAAAACACTTTGAAAACCATATATCCTCTTCCTTCCACTTCACATTGATGGATAATTTTTGTGTTGATCTATCATATAAAATACTAAAAGGAAAAATGCTCAAATTGTATTAATACTTTTGTGAGACATCGTACATGCAAAAACAAAAGCTATTATAATGTCACCAAGACAAGCATACACCCAGTTCTTCCTTTCTCGTCTCTGCTGTTTTGCGCTGTCTTTATCTATTATGGTATTTTTACCTTGTCATATGTAATATTTCATTAACTCTTAACCAGGGTTGTTAAACCTTTTGAGTCAGACTATTCATGCCTCCTTCTGTGCAGTTGATAATGTCACATCTTTAGAAACAAAGCTATGCAAATCTCTGTATCTAGTTAGACTCCAATTGTTTTTAGCCATTGGTTCATTGGCATATTTTATGCCTTAGATAAGCAACAACTGTGCATTGTTTTCCTTTGGTTTGGCTTGGAAAAGTCTTTATTTTATGCTTTTTAATCCCAGAAAACAAGATTTGTTTTATTTTTTTTACCAGATCATCAATGAAATGTGAATTCATGCCACTCTATAAATGCAGGTGCTCCATCACACAGGAAGTGGCCTCTAGTTCGTCATGTGTTGTTGGGCGCAGTGAGCTATGCTCAGGCTGAGACACAGATGGCTCAGCTGTGGTCCAAACAGGTCGAGCCAACTTTCTTCAGACGCGGCTCATTTTGAAACTCCCTATTCCGCAGCCTCATTAGATCCATGAGTGGAGGACAAAATGGATTTTCTTTCTTCGAAGTTTTTTATATAGCTAACTTTCCCTCAGAAGCGTCTGTGTCCACCCCAGGTTGCGTAATTTATCTCAACCTCTCAGACAGCTGTGCTCTTTCTGGCTTAAATCGTGGTTAAGGAACACAGACTTTTATCTTCTGTTGTGCCACTTGCGTCGCCACCTACACCGTGAGTCGGAGAACGGGCAGGTCCTTCATGTTAATGAGGGTGTTGAAATGATGAGAGTCAGAGAGGTGAAGGAATAGGCGACTAATTTAAATGTTTTTCTTTCTTTTTTCTTTTTTTTTTACTTTCTCTGTTATTGCAAGCTTGATGCGTGGAAGGTGATATTACTTTGACTACTGAGACTGTGCTGCATTTTCTCCAAGGGTTTTCTCCATAGGTGGTGTGTGAGATTAGAGTTTAGCTGAGCTAGAATATAGTTTGATTTTAGCTGCAAATGAAGAGTGATGCAGCTCAGAGACAAGACTGAATTTATACGATATGAAGCATTTTGTGTACCAGAGAAGACGTTCAAGAGATGATTTGTTTCTGCAGGCCCTGACAGCCGTCTCACTGGCTTTGTCTCGGTCTCACCCCGTGTGTTTCTCTTCTGAGTCTTTTTTTAAACTGCATCTTTGAGTAAGCGTGTTTTTTTTTTTTTCTAAACGGAGCCCCAACGGAGCACCACTGACCTTTTCCTAAGAAGTACTTAAAGTACCATCTGGTGTGGTACTCTGGATTTTCCAGATGGACGTCCGTTCTCCTCCATGTTCCGGGAGTGTAGTCTGAAGCCTGCTCATCACATGCGCACGCACACGCCCACACACACGCCCACACACACACACACATATATCGTCATTCTGATGGTCATTCTTTGAATCATAGCAATTATTTCTCAATACAAGACAGGATATCAGACATAAAGAACCAGCTGTCTACTATCAAAGTTGAACATTGGTTTGTAGGAGCAAAAAGCTTACCAGCTGAAAGCTACACAGTTATTCTCTTATAATATAACACGACACCTCAGACAGCAAGGACAATAGACAAAAGCATGGGAGCAAATCCTGTCTGTTTTCTTTAAAGCAGTATTCTTTAGGCAATTGAGCAAATCATTATCGACCACTTGGCGTCACTCATACAGCACTGAACGTTTACCCCAAGATGGTCAATTGACCTTTCCATTCATTCATCCATTTAATGTCTTTATCTGTAGATGGTGGGTGGCTATCTCCAGCAGTCACTGGGCAAGAGGTGGGTTACAAGCTGGACAGGGCGACGCAGGGACACACAAGACAAACAACCATACACACAAACACACACCCACTCATGCCTAAGAGCAACTTAGAGAGACCAATCATCATCCCACTCATGATATTTTTATTTGAGGGAGGAAGATGGAGTTCCCGGTGAGAACCCACCCACCCACATGGAGAATATGCAAACTCCATGCAGAAACAGCCTTGACCGGGATTTGAACCCCGGACCGTCTTGCTGCCAGGTTACAATCCCAATAACAGCATCACCATGCAGCCACCAAATGGTCCTTAAGCATGAAAGAAACATAAATCACTACAAAAATATGGACCCAAACTATACAACATGAGTGCTGGGGGATGTGAGCACACTGAAAGCAACCCGCTAAATTCAAAGACATGGCAACCAGGACTTTATCTTTCACAGCGTTTCTTGTTATTTAAAGCCACATAAAATCATTTTCCAAACACCAACACACATGGCAAGACTAACAACAACACATTAGTATTTACAGATGCTCCTATGCACTTTTTTTTTTCAAATGTAGGACGAAACTTCAATGACGTGTCATTTTTCCTGTCCTCGTGTCAAGTTAATTACCTCGTTATTATTTGTCCTGCAGAACATAAGAGGTGATATATACGGATGTATGGATGGATGGAAATGGACAGAGATTTGTACAAGAAGAATGTGATATTATTTGTACCTCATCTAATGAGCCGTTCTCCACCCTGAAGCGTCCCGCCCTGTGAATGGCCCCATCTGCATCACTGGAAATCAGCTGAGAGGGAGACAGAGAAACATGTTTATAATTAAACTTGTGGTCATTTGGGGCTCGTGGCAGGAAAATCCAGAGGCCACAAATGTACCGCAAACATG
The DNA here is from genome assembly GCA_903067095.1 of Girardinus metallicus. Taxonomy (NCBI): domain Eukaryota; kingdom Metazoa; phylum Chordata; class Actinopteri; order Cyprinodontiformes; family Poeciliidae; genus Girardinus; species Girardinus metallicus. The sequence continues at coordinate 34,398 of CAEGAE010048745.1, forward strand.
GACAAAAAAGCAGAACCACAGCAGACACATCACCACTCTGTGAAAACATACAGCCGTCCGTCCTGCTGTGCATACAGGGACAATCCATTCTATAATGGAAAATCTACATTTTTACTCTGCTTTATACATCTGTAGTTACTCCATGATAAAACTCAACATTTCAGCCCTATTGTCTTTTTCTTCCAAACTAACCTGAGTGTAACACGGAAACACACGGGGTGAGACCGAGACAGTTTTATAGTCCAGTTTTGACTACAAAACTGGACAGCCCATGAAGGGCTGAAAGAAACAAGGCAGGACAGAATTAGAGAACATAATGTGTCTGTGTAGTTACAAGAATAAGCAGGTATTGTTTTAGATGGTAACATTGTGATAAGGGATTCAAAAAGGAAGGAAAGAAAGGACACAATGTGGATGAGAAACAAATTCTGGAAAAATACATTTTCTTTAAACATTTTTTTCACACTGTCATCAACCCCTTAAAATATTAAAATCAAATTCCATACTTTCCCAGATTGTGTAGAATCTTTGAATCCAATTTTTTGCATTTTAGGTCTGTGTTGACGTTTGTGTTTATGATTAATTAGAGAAAAGAAATATGCCGTATTTGAAAGACTAAACATCTCTGAGGGGATGTTTACATGCTGTTCTGACTTTTCTCAGTGATGCCATCTGTCTTCTTGGAAACAGTTTTTTTTTTTTTTTTTCCCCCATTTTTTCTCAGGTAAGAAATACTTGGAATAGCTAATTTCCCCTGACAGACCGAAACATGTATTAACTGTGCTGCACAGAAGGCTGCGGCAGCGTCCCAGCAGCCAGTGTTGATTTAAAACGTTGCTTCTATCAACATCTCATCTAATGGAGGACATGAAAAGGGGAAGGCAAGACTCTCAGATGAAAGTGGGCTGAAATATTCATCCATCATCTAAACCTGCTTATCTTTGCAGTGCTTCAGAAGGGCTGGACGGGTCGCCAGTTCCCATATATACATTTATGGCTTATCATTTTATATATTGCATGAACAAAAACAAAGAAAGATTTAACTGAATGGTTGTCAGGTATGTTGTTGGATTGAACCAGGTTATTTTCTTGGTCACCTCACTTGTAGTTTTCTTGTATACTAAAGCTTCAAAAATGTTTTTTGTTCACTCTGATAATGATTAATATATTTTAAGTATCAAAAGCAAAATTTATGCACTATTAATAATAGAAAGTATAGAAAAAAAAGCTTAAGACTGTTGATAATATGTACATCGCCTTGCAACAATGTCTACTTTTGTTACAGATACAAACGTAATGTATTTTTTACCCTGGAATATTACGGAATTGAACAAAATGTTAGATGTGTCTCAAATAGTTTTTCACCTTCAGAAGGTGTAATTCTTTTCCTTCGGTTTTGCAAAAATAATTGAAACTCATTGGTCAGACTGGATTTTGACCAGCAATTATCACCTCCCCAACCCTGAACTTTAACTGTGCCAATAAGACACATGACTATAATTTTATATCACCCAAATTTCCATTTCTAGGAACAATAGAGTTTTTCTTGGTTTATCTTACAAATCTGTGCCCACTATTTGCACTATTCAAATTGACTAATTGTGAAAAAGCTTCATATTTGTTCCAAAGCCCTGCAATTTGTAAAATCTGTAGTACTGTATCTTTAAATAAAAAATTACCCCATTTAAGTATTCATTTTAACATTCACATATTAAACTCCAAACACCAGCTCACTGATTGATGCCGGGTTGCTAGGTAACGAACTCTCTAATCCCTTGCTTATTCCCCTCCTCATGACTTTCTCTTTGCTCTTAGCTCTTTGACCCTCCTGACTGTCGAGCACAATTTTGTTCCCGTCACTGACAGAGGTCGCCGCTGAGGCAGTACAAAAAAAAAAGATAAAATAAAAAAGTGATGTGGATCCTTGCATGCACTGTTTGATGCTCGGATGGCAAATCCCTACGGGAAAACGAGAAGGGAGCAGAACTGTAATGCATCACGAAGCTGTCTAAACATCTAATCATGTTTAGTTTATGATCATATATATAAAAAGGAAGAGTCAGCTACTCCCTCTCCAAGCAAAAACAAAGGTTTTACTTTTAGCCAAAAATGTGGCTAAAAGCACCAAAAGAATCAAAGCTACAACTGTAATCTTGTGTAAAAGGATGAAAAAGTAACACCTAAAGCAAAATAGCTTGAATAAATACACACTCCCCTACGCTGCTAATCAGCTTACATGTGATGTGGCCCTCTCCACCCCCCAGAAACTGATAAGATTATATGAGAAAGGACAAAGAAAATAAATAGTAATAATAGTTTGTCTGTTGGTTAAGTAGAGTACGGTGGGGTTTCCTCTGACCAGCATTAAAATGTCTGTTCAGGTTTTCCATCTATAACTCTATGAAAATGTTTCCCCTCACAGATTTCTTGTGAGGCTTTTGCTAAAATGTTTCAGATCCTCACACAACATCAATATCAGACAGTTATATTCCAAGCAAATACAAAAAGCAGTTTTCAAATGAGGTTTTTATTTAACTAGAAAAAACTTCCCAAACCAACCTGGTTTCATTTGAAAAAACCTAAACGATGAATTAATTGACCAGCCACATTCTTTCTAAAGCAGACTTCACTAGCCCTTTGCTTATCCTGCAGGACAATGATTTGAAGCATGAAACGAAGGCCATTTTGGTATGGGCTCAGTCAAAGTTTTGATATGGTCAGTTGTGCTTGAAAACCCTCCAATGCATCTCAAACTGATTATACTTATAATGTATAGATAATTCACACAAACAGACAGAGAAAGATAAAAAAAGGGAAAGTAATAATGACTGAGGTTGCCTGATGTTTATTCGAAGATGTTTCAGCTGAATGAGAAAGTAGCAAATAGTCCAAGTACACAACATGCATTTAGGCTTTCTTGCTAAGAAACTAGCAGATGTTAAAGTCAACTACAAATACCACTGTTCCAATTATTAATAATAGAAAAACAGAACTAAAACTGTTTGACATGTGTATCTATTTTTCTATGTCTTTTCTGAGAAAGAGGAAACTGAATCATCGAGTGTCCCTTTGCACGTATTTAGCTTGTGAAGGCAAAGATTTATTTAGCTGAAAATGGAATTGCAAAAGCAACTAAATAAAGACATATGTAAAGACATAGGTGCTATAATATTACACACATGTAAAAAAGTAATTTGTTCCCTTTGTTTAGCTAAACTATTATGAACAAAGGTCACTTAGTTAGACCACTAACAACATATATATAGTTGATTCAATTCATCTAATTGCAGTTTGCATTTTGTTGGCGAATTGGCACCAATCCCTCAAGCAAGCATGAGGGAACAATGGAAAGAAAAACTCCCTTGTAACAGGAAGAGTGAAAAAAAAATCTACATTGGCAGCCTTGCTGGACTTTGATGTTTATCTTCAAGAGGAACTACCAGCTTTACAGCATTTTTTTCCCCCAGAGTAGAACTTGGAAATTCCAAATTTCAAGTACAAATGGACCACATGATTAACAATCACAGTTCTTCTAAACAGGTAATTTTCAAAAACAGACAAAATTGCTTTCTCTGACCTGCGGAAAAACAATAATTTCAATAAAATTCATTAATCATAGCAGTCGTGATCCTAACATCCAAATGTGACTACCAAGTAAGAGCCACTGAGCATGTCGTTAAGGTTAATTAAAAAGGCTAGAAAAACATTTTTTGCAGGAGCATGAAAATATCCCCCTGAACTCCTCTCTCAACAAATGATCCAAACCCCTCGCTGAAATGCATTACTTTAAAGCAGTGTGTTGAGGAACAAAAAAATGGGAGTGTCGTACTCAAGTGCACAAACAATGACTTATTTTGCATCTATGTGATGTTTTCGCTTTGAGGCCGTGTACACGAGCGAAACAGTAGCCGCTTTTCCTCCCCAAGGTCCATAATGAGACAATAAAATCCCACAGATTGAGAGCCGAGCCTGTTTACAGCAGGTGTGAAGCTCTGATAAACGACAGAGAAGTTTTCTTTGAAATAATTAGCTGTGTCTTCCAAGAAGCCGCAGAAAACACCGTTTCTCTCTTGCTGCTGGATGCATATTAATGCGGGTGAAAACAAATAAATTCCCCGTGTGGCGGTATGTGACTGTGTTTGCCTGCATTCACGGGTGGTTCGATGGGCTTTGCTATCGAGATCCAAATGTGTGTGTGTGCGTGTGTGTGGAAATGGGAAAGTAAATTCTGATGCTGTAGGCCTCCATCTCCTTCCATTTCTCTCGCCTCCTGCAACATGAAGCATCCACTAGCAGCATAATGGAGGGGAACCTGGTGCAGCATTCAGACAAAGCCACACGCCACCTCCCCTGTTTGTGTGTGTGTGCGGGCTGCACATGTGGGGAAAACATTCAGTGTGCATTCGGGCCAGCGTGTTGAGCTGTAGAATTCACATAGTCTGTATTGGGGGAGTTTCAAAAGTGAAAAATGTCAGGAGAAAAGAGGGATTAAGTGCTCTAGGAAGTCTGCGTGGGGGTCTACGCACCCACATGCATCACACAGACTCTGCTTCTAAATCTTAACAGAAGAGTTGCCAAGGAGGAGAGAGCTGCACTTCAATGAGTCTCTATGGGCTGAAGGAGGCAACGAAGAGGCAACAGGGGAGGAGAAGGGGGCCTGTTATGCTTTTACACTTTAACAAAACCTATAAAACACCTCAGTGTATCTGGGGAGAGAAGCAGTAGCAAGAAGGGGAAAGGGGAAAAAAAAATAAGGAAAAGAGGCACAAATTACATACACAGTGGATTGTAAAAGGCTATGCGCCCCAATAAAAATGATCAAAATGAGGTGATAACTGATTATTTTTAATCATGAATACCTTTAATGTGCAATTCAACAAAAAAAAAAAATTAACAGAAAGATGCAATTTCAGCATTCAGTCTATCCTGCTGCCAACATCTGCTTCACAAATGTTCAGGTGATTTAGTTCTGAACTCTGGCTAGAGTTTAAGTTTCCTCTCTGATATCTAAGTATTTCAAGGATTTGCTTGCACTTGCTGTGATGATAAAGAATAAAACTCCTCATTCTCAACACTTTAGCTGATGCCTGAAGGTTTTTTAGTCCAACTGACTTGTAGTTTTACCTGATTATGATTTCACAATAATTTAAAAAATCTAATTTAAAACTTAAACCATCTTGATGGGCTCATCCATGAAAGAAGGGCAAAAGTAAATGTGACCAAAGCTTAAGGGAAAAAAAAACCTGTACCAAAGTCAAACTCAATCAAGTAGAATGGACAAACAAATAGCAGAGACCCTACTATCTTAAAGACAGACCACATGCATACTATCACCCATTTAAGCAGCTTCAATTTTGACGTGCAATAGGAACATTTTACAAACAGAATCAAATTTAAAACACATTTGGTTTTTATGGTTAGGTTATCAAATCAATATCTTTCTATCCCCTGATAGATAATTGGGTCTCATCATTGGGCTTGTTCATGCACACTCACAACCCTCGTAGAGAGGGAGGCAGCTGAGCAGGAGTGGAAGGGAGGAAGACGGGGAGGAAATGGAGAGGGGAAGAAGAAGAGAGGCAGGTGCACAGGCAGAGATGGCAAAAAAATAACAATAATACTAATAAAGAAGTTAGGATGAGGATGTGGGAAGAAATGAAAATTAGAAGGGGAATTTAAAATAAATAAAGCACTTCGTTGAAAAAGGCATTTAAGAGTAAAAAGGAGGAGAAGAAGCATAATAAAAAGTCTTTTTGTCCTTTCTCTAGTCTCCATTTTTAACCATTTTAAAAAAAAAAAAACCTTTTTGTGGTGTTTGAGCTTTTCTACAAATGCAATCCAGATGGGAAGTGGAAGAACCTACTTTACACGCCTCTGGCTGAGAAAATGAAAAAAAAAAAAAGTCCCATTTATTTGTCCCATAGAAAAACTTACATAAGGCACAATTAAGCCCCATCCACAGCACATCTTGTATGAATATCTCTTGCTTCAATCTTCAGTACAGTGCAGTGCTTTAGAAAACATGTGGTCTATTAAAAATTGGAGTTTTCAGATAGAACACTGGTGGGTTGATTCTTATGCAATGCTATGATTTATCCACCAAACTGGAAAGATCCAGATTTTGGTCCGTATGATTTGCAAATTAAGTGGTACCTGTTCAACAACTTGTAAACTCATGGTAAAGGACTGGAAGGAGAGCAGAAAGGTCAGAGGCTTCTGGCTCCATCTGTGTTTACCAGTGACCAGATTTTATGTCCCAGCGAAATAAAAGTATAAATGTAATCTGAATTATAATGCTGCTATTACCATGTTTAACATAACAGTGGAAATGGTTTATGGTGTTTATGGTGGTGTGTAGCATTTATTTTCCATCTCTGTGTTTTACATGTCGGACAAAAGCTTCGGTTTTGGGCTAAATTATATTTTCTGACTGCAAATAAATAATTCTGTCAACAATCGGCCTGAAATGGTTTAAAGCCTTAAAATAAGCCAATAGGAAGCAAACTGGTTGCTACTATCAATGCTGTTAGCCTGTCATAGTATCTTATAATGCTTACATATCACTTGTATTTTGTCTGTCACTTTCTCAAAGTTTCTTTTGATATAATTAAGAAGCTGTAGAGTCAGAGTCTCAAAGAGGCCAGGCTTAGAGCAGTCACAATAATCGCAGTTTACACTTTGATCACCAGACAGCACTGCATGTGGTGGACTCAAATTCGGAAAAAAAAAAAAAATACAAATATTGATCACTATTATCACTTCAAGATCTTGCACCTTGAGAGATAGTTACACATATAGTAAAAAGAAAGAAAAATACAGTTGAGGTCAAATTAAAAACTATAATGGTTCAGACTCTGTGAAACCAGACAGGATGGGACATATTTTTTACCCAAGCTGTTTAATGCTAGATAGGAAGACGGTGGAACGGGAGTTCAGGAGGGGTTTCTGACTGAGACGAGGACATAAATATCTCAGGGTGTCAAACAGACAATCCGATGACTCAGACTGTATAGAATATACAGAATAACGAGCTGCATTGAGAGCAGGAAATTAAATGTGGCAAATCAAATTAGTGACAGAGACAATCAAGACCAAAAAAAAAAGCTTGCTGCCAGTTCTTTGGTTTTTATGCGATTCCTATTATTTTATTCTTGGAACCACAAGCACTTTCCTCATATGTCATTAGTCCAGACTCATAACCCTGGTTTTGAAATTGGACTGGTGTCATATCAGTAAAGTACTTAAAATCATAAATCCTCTAACTCGATTTTTCCTCTTGGAACATTTCACACATCTGCTGGTTTAGAGATAACACAAGCAGATGAGGTGCGTGGGAAGACATATTAATAAAGTTGGTGTTTATGAGATATAACAGGTGGTTCATCATATGTTTTAAGTATTATACTGAATCAATCATGCTGCTGGAACTTGCTATGTGCAACCTCTTAACCCTACAATCCCACCCACAAACATACTGTATATTTGGGAAGTTCTGGAAACGCAAAAACACACACCTAGTTGTATTTATGAATGCATAACATGAGTTATGAGTCTTTAAATATCACTGGGGGCCACGGATTTTGTATTTTCCAGAATGGGAATGAACTTTTCAAACTCTCAAGAACACATCGTCTGAGCAGCTATTTATTTTTTATTTTTTTGCAAATCCCGGCTCCTTTATCTTTACTTATACGGCTCTTTTGCAATCTGGATCAATCTTTTTGATTAACAAACTTCTCTTGTTAGCTCTTGCTGTTATAGCTTTGTGTGGAATTTTGCGGGAAATTATTATTACAATCTAACATCTTCAAGCCAGGAGGTAAACCGTTGTTGATTCATGGAACTAGTGTGTGTGTGAAAGGCTCTCTAATGCTGTGCAAATAAGGAGATAAAATGCATGAAGTAGAGGTGAAATAACACCCCACGAAAGGAAACAATTACTTGTGAAATCGAAAAAAAAAGCTGTTTGGCAGTTTAGCTTCTATGCTTGCCTGATTAAAACCTGTAAAAAAGACCAATGCAGCCAAGCTCACGGCACCTCAATAATTTGTATGCTTTTCACATAACAGCAAAAAAAAAAAAAAAAACCTTCTGACTAGGAGTGAAAGCATCAGGCTATCGACCGACCCACTGCTCTCGCTAATGGGGGCAGCAGCTTTAAGGGCCCCGAGGAATGTGTAAATGCCTAAGTGAAGTCTTGGATCACAGAGCAAAGCAGATGTGCACCATGTATGATCTCCTTAGCAGATGATTAGTGATGTCTCACAGAAAAACCAGAGGTGGAACGAAGAAACAAGAATCAACGGCAGTAAATGTAAACAATTAAGTTGTTTGGATATGCATTCACAGCAGGATATTTTTTTAACTACTGAAGGTGTGTTAGATGATAATAATAATAATAAAAAAAACTTTTTCAAAACACCAATCATTGTCAACTAGGCTTAAAAAACTTTACAAGCATCACTTTATTTGTGAAGCTTTATTTAAGGCATGAAGGCAACGGTTCTCATAGTAGGATATTAAAAGAATTCAAGAAAAAAATATACCTTTCAAACAATCATCAGCAAGTCAGTCATCTCTTTCTAAAGTTGAGACTGATATCTGAAGCTTTTGATCTGTGTGTTAAATAGAGGAAATCATGCCGTAAAAAGAAAAAATAAGATTTGAGTATAATTATTCACTGCGACAGACTGGTGACCTGTCCAGGGTGTACCCCGCCTCTCACCCAGGACGTGGCTGGAGAAAGGCACCAGCAGCCCTCCCAAGCCCACTAAGGGACAAGGGTGTAATGAAAATGGATGGATGGATGGTATAATTATTCAATTATTATAATAAATAGTTGGGAGGCCAGTCAGTGAGAAGATATTTGCCCACTTGCAGAGATTTTCCTGTTTTTTTTTTTGTTTTTGTTTTTGTTTTTGATAGAACAAAAAGTTTCAGGTAATCAAACATGTAATTATCAGACATTGATAACATGAGGAAATATGCAGTTTTTAAATTTCCATGGTTATTAAGAACATAGATAGTCAATCCAAAAAAAAAGAAAAAAAATATTTTTTCCTTTTCAAATAATGTAATTATAATAATCCACATTGATCAGAAGGCTCCGACCCATCTTACATCCACACCCAGGTGGAAGGAAGAAATCATCTATGAAGAAGTTTTTGGACAACATGAAGTTGGCTAAAATACCTCAAAAAGAGACAAGTCACACCCAGATAAAAAGAAATTCAAGAACAAATCAGTAACAAAGGCAATGACATCTAAATGTTACGAAACTCTTTCTGCAGTGAGAGCCAAGATCCATATACAGACAAAACAGAAATGACATCCATGGGAGACTTCCAATACTAAAATCACTACTGAATAAAATAAGCACGAGCCAAATTATCTTGGATCTAGAGGTTATGATGCTGTAGCTGCACCAGACTGAACTTAGGAAGTCCCTGTAACATGATAACTTCAGCATAATTTGCTTACAACATATGAAAGCATAAAATGCCGTATATACTGTAAACCACCTGCTGTGGTATCTGACTGAAGCCAACTTTATTAAGTCTTTCCCACACATCTCATCTGTTTGTGTTGTTTTCTGTCTGAACCAGGATGTTCAAAATCACAAATTAGGCTAAAACTTATGTTACACTTGGGATGCATTCACACCGGTCCAGTTTAGTCCACTTTAATTGAACTCTGGTTCATTGGCCTGGAAAGTCCGGTTCGTCTGGGGAAGTTTGAATCGAACTCCATCCATCCATCCATCCATCCATCCATCCATCCATCCATCCATCCATCCATCCATCCATCCATTTTCTTTAAACCATTGTCCCTGGTGGGGTTGAGAGGGGTGCTGGTGCCTAACTCCAGCATGACACTTCGGGCTCAATCAAACTCCAATGCGGACCAAAAAAAAGTGAACTCCTACAAACTTAGGTCTCGGTTTGGTTGGATGAACTCTGGTGCGGTTCGAATGTATGCGAATGGTGTCCAAAGTCGGTCCTTAAGGCCCAGCATCCTGCATGCATTAGCTCTAGCGCCAATCTTCAGTGGTCATTGGGTGACTGTGCAAGGTACATCATGCACAGCTTATTAGCTGTGCAGGAAACGATAAACCGACACACTCATGAAGGGTATTTTAGAGAGACAAATTAATCTAACAGTTTTTGGAGTGTGAATGTACAAAAACTATTTAAGTAAAGTCAAGGCAAGTTCATTTGTATAGCAACAAGCTGTGAGTGCTGTATTTGGTCAGCATCAGGGAACAAAACAAACCACACACTTCTCTTTGTTTCTAATACGAGGTTGTGGCTTGTATCCACAGTCGCTGCTGCTGATCCTAATTTATGTGGTTAATAAACACACAAGCAGATACAGCCAGACACAGTGTGATCCACACATGCTGAGACTGGGAATAAGTTCAAAGTGGCAGTGCAGTCTAAAGCCTCCGAGGCGATGACAGTAACACTGGTAGGCAGGTGGGAGTGGAGCCGTCTGCTCACCAGTCGACGTGAAAGACTGACAGCTAACTCTGAACACAGCGTTCCTCAAAAGACACGAACATGCTAGCTCTGACAGCAGCCTCGGTTCCGTTCGTCGCCGAGCACCGCCGCCGCACATCAGCCAGCGCGGAGACAAACCTACATGCCCACACAGAAACAATCAACACGAGAGTGTCGTCTGAAGAGTTGTACCTCCAACACTTTCCTTGTTTTTGTGTTTTATGTAGACAGCGCCCACCTCACTGTCACTGCCTTCATCGCTGGAACATTTTCATTTTAAGCTCTTTAAGCTGTCGTGTCAGGATGAAGCTGTGACAATCGTTACTGAATCGAAGGTACTCAATGCAATAAAGCTTCTGACAGTGGATTCATGGTGTTTTCAGTGAATGTAGCCACTGGACATGGTGAGGGTTGCCTTTGTGCTGTCTTTAAATGCAGATTCTATCATGAAGTACGTGCTGTTAAAAACAAAAATCAAAAAGTTTCTGAAAAAATAAAAGCATGATAATAAAAAAAAAACCTGAGTGTGTGCTGGCATACAGATTTAATTGATCCTCACTTGTGCTAATGAGAGTAACTGGTGCATGTAATACAGGCAGACAGCCAGTTTGTGACTCTGTGTAGAAAAGGGCTGCAGGATATTGATTTCTTGAATTCTGTGCAGAATTTAATATATTAAACCTCCGATCTTAAAACGTCTACTGTGCAGCAAAAAGACCATGACTATGGATGTAAAGAGATTTTGTGCCACTAGATTTTTGTGTTATATAAATCCCACGCTATAGCTATATTCCAAATAATATGATATATTCAAATTACTAAACAGCTACTGTAAGAATGTGACTGTGGATTGAGAAAAAACCAGTAACCCCATAATATTGATTTCAGTTCTAAAAGCTTGTATCTCGGTTGCATTTGTGTTTCAGACTCTTATTTTGTAGTAAGAAAAGGAAGTAGTTGCGCTTTTGGGTTGATGCAGCTAAAAAAAAAAAAAACATGGCCATCAGCGACTTTCATACAAACAAACAAACAAACAGAAACATGCAAAGTGAAGAATATTGGGGCTAAGTGTTAGCTTAGTGTTAAAGTTGGTGTCTGCTTGGAATATTCTATTAACACGAGACTAAAGCATTGTTTACGTAGCTGGAGATAGGCACCAGCAACCCTCCCGACCCCATTAAGGGACAAGGGTGAACAGAAAATGGATGGATGGATGGATAAAGCATTGTTTACAGCTTATGAAGCCCTACTGCATTTGAGAAATAAAATATTAAATTCTTAGGCTTCCATAAACACCTAATAAAACCAACATTGAATATGGTGTTGTTTCCAATCAATCAATAAATCAATCAATCAATCAAATTGATCTTTATCTGTCATAGGCTAAGAACTTTGTGTTGATTTGCTTGGTTTTTCTAATTTACCTTATAGTGCTGTTTGTTTAGAGTTGTAGACTTTAGCTGTTATATTATCTCTTTTGAAATCTTATTTCCTGTTTTATTTTGCGCAACTCATTCCACTTGTCCACTATGTTTGGTGTATCGTGCACTATGTGTTGGCCCTGTCAAATCTTTGCCTGAGATTGTATTGTCATACCTGAATCTATTTAGTCATTAACTCCATCAGCATATATAGCAATGGCTTTTTGCAAGATCCTAATCTATGTCCAGAATGGGGCTTCCTGGTTGCTTATGATCTCACAGTAGTTCACCAGTAAATCAGCAAGTTATTGAAACCAAACCATTTTCCTATGATCTTTGCTCACTGGGGTTGGGTAGATCTTTAAGTTTAGTTGAAAAACCTAACAAACCTTAAAGCATATATGATAAAAATCCATATTATATGGTTGCTGGTCACCTTACTACCTCTGTAGTTTTGGTTTGAACCCAACTCTTCCGGCCATCTTATGCAAGAGATTGTGTACCAACCATATGTTCACTTGCTCCCACAGGAAGCTTCAAAACAAGCTTTGAGAAGACAAAAAAGAGCTGTTGCCTGTTTTTTATGGTCAGTAACTAATATATCACTTACACCAAGAGTTGTGTGCTAAGCTGGGTTCACATTATCAACACTAAATTATGGACTCAAAAATCTTTGGTTATGTAAAAATTGTGAGAAAATGTTTTGGATTGCTGCACGCGACAGATGCACTGCCCACCAACTCGTGTCTCTCCCAACCAAATCGATCAACATCACACATCAAGCAGAATCCAATATTTCTCCGAAAACTGCATGGTTTGTATTTTTCAATGTTCAATCATATTATTAGGTGGATTAACCCCTGAAAGGTGCTGCTCTAGCACTGTTGGACTGATATCCCGGCTGCATCCTGGCTGGAACAGGCCATGCAATCCCGTTTAGCCATTATAATATGAGACACAAATTACCCTGCTATGAACTGGCGACCTGTCCAGGGTGTACTCCCCTCTCGCCCATTGACAGCTGGAAACAGGCATCAGCACCCCTCCCAACCCAAATGAGATAAGGGTGTAAAAAAAATGGATGGATGGACATGTGTGTCCATTAGGATTTTATAAATTAGAGCTTACGCTCTGTGACACATTTCAAGTCCTGAAAAATTTTGCCGATTAGACAATGTGCCCAGATATTGCAATTCTAAGAAAAATCTGATGTAGGCCATTACCATTACAAGCTAAATGTGTAACCATAGATGTTGTCTCTTCAGCTTTTTATGGAAATTTTTGTGATTTATTATAAATTTTACTTCTGTATTTTGAATAACCTACTTTATGCTTTCATTTTATTAAGATACTTTACTTTTGTTCTTTGAACTACTTTAGACTTGATTCAGTTTAAATCTTTAAATCTTCATGCAAATCAAATGTGGCAGGAATTACAAAAACAGCACCATTTTGACCTTCTTTCTGCTCCCAAAGAGGGCGCATAAAAAACGTGAATTAAACCTAAATGATGCTACCAAGCATTATGCTACTTTACCACACGATGCATCCAAAATGTTCCAATTACAAAGATGTTCATTGGTAGAAACTCACCTTAGTTTCCATCGCTGTTTAATTCTCCTTGCCTGACCTCTTGAGAGTTGAAATGTTTGGAAGTTAGAATAATTTTTTCAGCTCAGTTTTATCCTCTTTCTCTTCCTTGTTCAAATGTCTTATCTGTTTCTCAAAGGCTGCCTTATAGTTCAGCTTAGCGAAACTGACATGTGGTTTGGGGTGAGCACAAAAAAAACCAACAAACTTAGGGCGGTCCTTGTGACAAAAACAGGGCAAGAAAAACGCCTGTGCTGTGAAGTGTCAGTTCCTAAATGAACGCTGCAGAACCACTCCCTCATGAAAAAGTCATTTGAAACTTATTGTGCCAGAAAATTATTTTAAAATAGATAACAGTGGTAATTTGGCTTTTTTTCCAGTAAAACTAATATAGGTCAGTATAACTTTTTAATACAGACATTAGAGTAGGATAGCATGAAGGTATTATGGTCTGCAGTTTCAGTTTTAGCTGGTGTTTTGTGCTTTGTTTTCCTCTCTCCATCTAAAATAGGCGTGTTAAGTAGTTCTACTTTAATAGGTAATGTTTCCATGGTTTTCTTTCCTTATTAACCACTGAATGCAATCTATGCATGGCCACTCTGCCTGCAACCATCTTGAAATCCTGAACAAAAATTTGAGTACTGTTAATATCTATTTGTTTGCAGACAAAAATAAGTTCTAAACCATTAAATAAAGTAAATAGTCACTAAAGGGTAGTTACACAGTATTTTTCACAGATAAATCCATGAAGTGCTTCACAAAAATCAAAGAGTTAAAACAGACTGGCTTTAAGGACTGCTGCTGTCATTGAGAAGTGTTAACACCAAAGCATGATTTACATCAGGGGCTCCAAAAGTTTCCAGTGATAAAACAAAATGATTGAATTTGTTACTTGCAGCTTCTTAATTTTTTTCAAAGAATCAGAGAAGTCTGAATAATCACTGAATATAGATGTAGTCAGACATGAGTGTGTGTTTTTTTGTGTGTTTCTATGTGATTGATTTGTCCAGTATGGACTCTCTCCCACCCAACGACTGGTAAACATGAGCGCTGACCTGCCAACGACTCTGCACGGAGAAGCGAGTGCAGATCACTGGACGAATATGAATGCTAATCTAGAAAAATAATGCTAATCCCAAAAATATTGGTCAGTAACTGTTTTTTGACTTCATAAACCTCCAAAATTTAAAGACCTGTCTCAGGAGACTCGAGTATCTTTATCAATCTATGTTTGGGTGGTCTAAATACAGAAACTACAAACATACCAGTAAAGGCTATATTTTTAAATCATCTCAGTAAGACGACAGTGAGTGATATCATCTACCCCAGCACTGGTGTCTGTAGAGTTGCATCCTCGTATTGGCAATGGCTACCGGCTGCTGCCACGATGCCAAAAATAAAACAAACAGACAAGGTGAGTCATGGCTTGGCTTTCGCTGGTCTCTCCTAATAGGAACACCCTGCTCTAAATCAATATCTCACAGTGGTTTTCAGACTTTGGAATAAATACTTCAAAGTAGTGCAATGCGAGAGTCACACTTTGAAAATCAACGAGACAAACCAGAAAGTGTTTTGTAGTTGTAACTAAAAGTAATAAACTGCAGTCACACTGTGTACAAATGGACTAACTGATGGTCTGGAGCATTGTTTTTACATTAATGTCAGTTTTGTCTTATCTTAATGTAAGTTGTGGTGAGCAGAGCTTCTGTAACTGGTTTGTGTTCACAATGTACTGATTTAAGCTGAATTCTGCTCTTCTTGGTACTATTCCTAAATGTCTTCAAGGAGATAGTTGTTGCAAATTTTTAAACCCCTTAATTGTCATGAGGATACCAGTGTCCTCATGGACCCCACTGATTTACATGTAAGTGTTTTGGAGGTGCCAGTTAAGGGGTTAATGTAAACAATATGCTCATTTAATTTATGCAAACAGTTTGAGTCATGGTGAAAAGAAAGTACTGGGAGTTTAGGGGGACGACACTGTCCTGAGCTGGTGGACTCATGTCAGGCTCTATAGTTCTCGGGGTTGTGATGGGTTAGCTGTGGGCAATCGGGGGCCAAGCTTGGCTATAGTGGGAATCCCTCCCTCTAAACTTCTCTGAAGCTATCTCACCATGTGGGGTGGTAATGTACCCTTCCTCCCTTGGTTCTTCTGAGCTCCAGCTACCTCGGCAAGCCAGGCCGGCATGTTTGCATCTCTCTTGCTCGGGGCTGGGCAGTCTTGCTGCTGGGAGTTTGTGGGGGCTCCAGGTCACTTTAGGGTCTGGATCCCAGACCTGACAGAAGATGGCGGCGTGGGAGGGTTGGGAAGTTTCAATTCTCTTTGCCTCTTTGGTGCTGCCTCAGTGCTTCATAGCCTGCCTCTTTGTGGTTGCTGTGGGGTGGTGCCTTATGTCTGTCCACCTGTCTTCTGCAGCTCTTGGGTACTGAGTGTCGCAGGCCTTTTACCGCCCTTACCACTAACTGTGTACTTTCAGGTGAATCACTCATGTACACACTTACTTTTACTTGTGTTTGCCCACAAATACACATACACACCCATTCACATGCCAATGCACTGATGCACTTTGACAGTAACTGAAACAAAGGTTGTTATTATGTGGCCTGTCTACGTTGATGCTGGATGCAGTTAATGATGCAATTAGAAGACCATCTTCAGGCATCTTTTTGTAAAGCGAAGCTGCTTTGGCATATTATGTAGGAAGCCAGTTTCTCCATATGGTATGCCTGAAGTGCCAAGACAACACAGACTGAGCCAAAATGGCAAGACACACACAGCTACCCAAATCTCTTAAATAAGGATAAACCTCCAAAATTTAAAGAGGTCGCAGTGAATGTACAAAGTAACTTTTTTAGAATAGTATCTCATTGCCTGATAATTTGATTCAAATTGTTACGGTACATTTGTTTCTTGTTATGGATCCTGCTAATACTAACTTTTAGGAGGTGTGTTATCTGTGGTTTCCTGAGAATGTTATCACCACCAAAGTAAAAGCGGATTTTTCATAAATAAAAACAGCATATTAGGAATAACATGCAGAATTTACACATTATGTGTGATTGATTTTGGATTTTTTATCAACCTCTGCAAGGCCAGATGTTGCTGCAGAATATTTTTGCTAGCATGGCTGATATGCCTCTGTTTTCAATTGTGCTACTTTGTATGTAAGTTCAGACAACCATAACAATTCATCCTCTCCATTAAGATGTTAATGCTATTTTCTAGACCATCACCTTTCACCCATTATTAGGACTATACCTGGAGAAACTGTACTCTGCTTTTCATGAAGAATTATTGCAGTGATCAGCCAGAAGATCATGTGATTGTACTGGATATCAATTGATCAGCATATTTCTTGACACAGTATCGATGGTATTTGAATTTCAGATATATGCAGGTAGCATAATGAGGCCTGCACAAATTAAATAAATAATCCTTACCAGCAGGAGTCTGTTTTTAACACACATCGTTACTGATGGGTTAAGAGTCTGTGTGGCTTGTTTATTAGAGGAGGAGGTGGGTAATGGAAAATTAATGACAGGGCTTGATAAGCCCACGCTGATGACCAGAAACAACCTCAGGGAGGAAAACAGCATGTCGCCAAGCATACGTTCTATTTTTGAGCCTTGATTTCAAACTAAAATTAAATCTTTGCTTTCGTGTGGGAAAGGAAATGTAATTGTTTGTCTGGATTTAAAAAAGGGAAATGGTTTTTGTAATGAGTTTAGAGTGCATATTGCTTTAAGCTGAATGAGCTCTGGTGCATTAGGTAGGACGTGGACAACAAACAATTCCTTCCAAAGAAATTAATAAAACCCCAGACCTGCTGCACTCGGCATGCATATTTGTTATTAAATTTTCATAAAATTTACAAAATTACCCAAAGGATCCATAAATGTCATGTTGGTTGAATACAACTATTTCTTCACTGGGCTTTAGTTCATCCCTGCCAGGCTGTCCGGATTCTGTCATGGCGTAGTTCGGCTTCGTTCTTAGCATCTGTGCTGATGTGATGTTACTTGGATACTTGGAAAAAAATGTATTTATCCCAGAAAAGGGTAATAGATTATTTTTAAGGTGACTTTTATTTTGTCTTGGTGTCTTATTATCAAAGCAGTGCTTTGTAAAACTTCTCACATCCTTTGAGTTTTTTTTTTGTTTTTTTTTTTACAATTTTTTACAATGCCACCTCAAATTTCAATGCGACCTTTTGAGATTTTATGAGACAAACCAACAAAAAGCAGTAATTGTAAAGTGGAAGGAAAATGGGATGTGGTGTTCATATTACTTTTCTGAAAAGTGAGGGATGCTTTTGTATCCAGTCCCTATTGCTGTGATACCTTGAAATAAAAACCAATGCTACCAATTGTCTCTTTATTTGTGAACAGAGTCCACCTGTGCATAATTTACTGTCAGAATAAATCCAGATGTTCTGTGAAGGCCTCAGAGCTTTGTTAGAGGATATTAGAGAACAATCAACATCATAAAAACCAAGGAGCACAAAAAATAGGTCAGAGATGAAGTCATGTAGAGGTTTAAAGAAAGTTTTTTTATATGTATGAAACAAAATATCAAATTTTCACCGTGCCCTGGAGGACTGTTACATTAATCATTAAAAAAATGGAGAAAACTATGGCAAGACTGCTGACCTATAACTATGAGCAGGAAAGCGGCTCATAGTTAGTATTTGAAGTAAACTCTTCAGGAACGGCAAATTATTTGAGACTGGGGTTTACCTTCCAGCAGAACAACAGGCCTAAAGAAACATCCACAGCTACAATAGAGAGATCCAGATCAAAGCACAGTCATGTGTTGGAATGGCCCAGTCAAAGTCTCTGACTAAATCCAGCTGATTATTTGTGACATAGATTTTAAAATTCATGTTTACATGACCTAACCCCAGTTAAAGTTTTGCTCCTTCATACTCAATGGATGGTGGTTCTATGAAGTTTAGGCTCATCATAAATATCCTTACTGTTAGTTGTGCTCTACTTTGTGTAGGTATACCAGAAAATTCCTAACAAAATAAATTTGAGTTTGTGATTGCAACATGACAAAAATAAGGTGTGAATACGTATTGTAGCTAGCTTCTAACTAATGACTTCACAAAAATAAGGTGTGAATACGTATTGTAGCTAGCTTCTAACTAATGACTTC
>CAEGAE010048746.1:0-29364 GCA_903067095.1 Girardinus metallicus
AAGTAGCTTGACAGGAAATTAGGGATTGAGAGAGGGAGAAGACATGCGGCAAATGTCACCAGGCCGGAATTGAACCTGCGACCACCGGCACGAGGACTAAAGCCTCCATATGTGGGTTGTGCTTTGCACCTGCGCCACCACAGCACCCTTTACTGTATAATTTTTAACTAAAAATAAAATGACTCCTTTAAGTTGTAGCAGAGGGAAGAATTTACTTTTTGGGTTAAAGCTTAATCTTAACTTGCACGTGAAAATATTACTGTGATTCTACAGCTTTTAAATTAAGGATTGTGTGATTATCTCTCAGGTAAAAAATAGAGGCGTGAAGACATTAAAGGCCATAATGGTAATTGCTGTTTGCAGAGTGAACAGCATAGTTAACAGAATTAAAATTAGCTATCATCCCTTATTGTTTAGTAATTACCACTACAAATACATAAAGTGTTCTTTAATAAATGTTAAAATGATAACATTAGAAGAATAAATGATAAAAAAAAAAAGCAAAACAAGTAAGCTCCAGGAATTTTGATTTGTAAGATTGTGTATCTCTACTTATGGCTTCACACAGGAGCTTCCTCATATTAAGTTGAACAAGGTCACCATGAAGGAAAGGATTTTAGTGGTACTTATTTAATTAAAGTATAACTGTAATCAGGTGGCATGAATTAGTCACCAAAATAATTCTCAAAAAAAAAAAAAAAAATAAGCAAAGAAAACAGCAACAAAACAAAATAAAACTAAAAAAAAGAAATTATTTCCAATCAGCAGAATATCTCATTAAGTAGATATTTTTTAGCCTGGGCTACCAACTGACATGATTTTTTTTCTCATTTTCTTTATAATGTATTGACAAACTATGAATTATATGTGATTAGGCTTTTACAAGAACATTATGTGACTTGTAGAATAGTGTCTGAGCACTCATAATGTTCACTTTACCTGGTAATCTTTAATTAGTAAGGCAAAGTTCACCCTGTAACATTTTGTGTTATTTCCACACTGAAAACAGGCACACTGAATCACCATTCAGTCTCACAGCTGCTGCCTGTATGGATGCTGTTGCTCCGCAGTGTAATTAGATGTTTACCTGAGAATTAAATTTGTTTTATTTATTCTCACACATAAAAAAATAAACCTCCCACAGGCCTTTCTGAATCATGGAAACATGTTCTGAACAGCTTTGTTGTCAAGCAGTCTACATGATGTACACTGAAGGTGGAAATAACACCTTCTGCATGTTTTACCACCAAAACGTTACACTATGGGCACTCTAATTTGCTTGCACTGAGGAAATTATTTGGGGTTTGGATTGGTTGTTGAAGAGTATCTATTTTGGCACAGGAACAAGCAAAACACCTGCTAGGTAAAAAAAAAAAAAAAAAAAAAAAAAAAAAAAAGGCATAAAAAAGTTCATGTTGTTCAAAGGCATACATATGCCTTTGAACAACATAAATCTGCCAGTTATCAGTGTTAATTTCCCTCATTTGCACAATTCATAAAGAACATGACAGCCATTAGGAGTCCTGAATCTTCCAAACTGTTGAAATAATATATATACATATCTATATTCTCAATAACACAGATCCTAATTTTAACTGTGAGCTTTTCCTAATCCTGTATTGATATTTCCAAATACTTTAGATTTCATGACAGAAAGTGGCTGAAATCCTAAAAGGAAAAAAGGGAACAAACTTCTTAAGTTCAACCTTCCAGTTTTCTAAATCTATGAAAAATCTGCAGACATGGATTGATTTTATTGATGTTGTTGCAGATAGTTTTAGAATTTTTGTTTCGTTCAGTGAGCTTTTCTCTCACCTCTTTTCTCTGCACCTCACTGCAGTATCAGTGAGGTGCTTTATATGAAGCACCTCACTGATACTGCAAATAGCTAATGTAGTCTTTCATTTACACTGGCACCTTCCATGTTGTTGTGTTGTCCGCATGATCAGGAACTGATAAGATGGCGCATACATTGATCAAAGCAAAAATCACACATTTTGGACTCTAGGCCATCATGTCTTGGATCAAATCAGGCTGACAGCGGTCTTTCTGTGCTGCCACATTTGGCCATCGGGTTTATTAATGTTAATTGGTGACTGATAAATAACTCACTTATATTACTCATTAACTATTTTAGAAAATATAATGATCAGTTTGCTGTTCACTGGTAATTTACCAGTGAACAGCAAGAAAACTATCTACTATTCTGTCAAAATTTCTTCTACTGTAAGTGTTTGTGTTTTCAGTTCAAACACTACTTATTAGATGACTGGAGATCTCATAACCTCTGTTTTCCTCCCACAGCTCAGATCAAATTTCAGCTATGACCTATCATCTAAAGGTTCAATTTTCTGACACTGCTGGTCAGTCAATATACTCACATGATATAGAGAAGGGACTAAGGTCTTACGACTTAAGTCTCTTGAAAAAGGCATTTAAACTCTAAAAGTGTCTGTGCACACAATAACTGATTGAGTTTTCCATTAGTATACCTCATCATATGTAATCACATATTACAGTGGAGTGTTGGTGTCTGAGGTGTGTATAGACGTCATGTATTCTTCACTTCTGTATTCTTTTCATAAAGTAGGTAGTGTCTGAGCATGACAAAAGGTCTTGATTTTTGACAAAGCAACATAAGAACCACCTCAACCACACTTATCATCAAAATGTATGCATTTTCTGATTTACATTATTGGACAAACACTCCAGTGTTACCCCCGAAGCAAATAACAGCTACATTGTTAACATTTAAAAAGCAGTCACTGAAAAATTTATGAGCAACAATGTATCACTTAGATGTGCCAAGCAACCAGGCAGATAATCATATCATTTCAGCAGTTCTGTGAATACATATGGGGTTGTTTGCTAAGCTAACAGCGCCTAGTTGTGCATGTTTTAAATGTGCATGTAGCTCACAGCTGCACCTAAAATATCAGTGTCTAGATTGTGCCGAACACTCATCAGAGCTAGCGATTCATCAGAAGCGGAAAACCTTTGCCACCCAGATGACACTGACTTTTGGTGTAATTGGCTGGAAATGGTACAGCAAAGGAGTTTGGAATTATTTGCCATGGTAACCATTGTCTTTGTTCTTTAGCTAATACTGTTGTTGAACTCTTGGCAAGTTTTCGTTTCATTGCTTTCCCACTTTTTGGAATTAATTCAGTAGAGCAAGAACTTAATATCAAACTGTGTGTGTTAATACAAATTTTAATGCTGTGAGTAGCAGAACATTAAGGATGTTTTGTGTAGATGTTCATTCAGAAGTACATTAATTAAAAAGACTGTGCAGCTTAATGAAGATTTTACATATTATTTAAAGAAAGGAAGATTGCATTTACTCAAGTAATAAATATTTTACTGTTAAACAAAATTTTATTATCCAATTTTAAAAGAGGTATGAATAGCAATTATGCTACATTATACACTGAATATTAACTTGCATAAAGACTTAAGACCTTTTTTGCTTTCCTATGCATCACAAAATCCATTTAGTCATTTCTCCTCAGTCTGTATGCACCGCTCCACAATGCAAAAATAAAAAAAGCCCTTTTTTTACTATCTGCAAATACATGTATAAATAAATTATTAAACAGTTATATGACAGAAAGTAGGAGAGTGATCTTGACAGAACAGAGCAATAAATATAAAGTACTCTGGCATCAAAACCTCATCCAAAGCGATTAAAGACCTTGTGAATGTTTTCATATCAATATGCTAACCAGCTGAAAGATACTTGTAAGAATAGACTCAGAAAAAAATCATTAGGTAGTGTCGAGATCATCCCACTTCCCCATGCTGGAGATTTTAGTTTAACAGTAACAATAAATGAAGATACCTTTAAAATTAATCACACAAGTAACATCTAGACCCAACAGTAGACTTAGAGTTCAATAAAATCAATCTGGTTGCGTGTGTTGTTTTTGTCTCCTGCAAACTTTGCTTTAATTCTACTTCCTTTTTCTATCTAATCATAATAAATTGTAGTCAGGCAGAAAGAGTGTCATGAAACAGGAACAGCAGGCTTCCTGGAAGAGGAGGAAGTAAGTTTCCAGCTTGCAGATTTATACAAATAGTTGAGACTATTCCTTATTTCAAGGCATAAAAGTTTTAAAGAATGAAGTAATTGAATAAGACCCAAAGTAAAATACTTATAATAATATTGGTTTACTTGTAAGAATACTTACACTTACACTTGTGGGAATGCTTACAGGTAAAACAAGTTACTGTAACTTTGTTATCGAATAATTAGAATAATGGATTATTCTTGGTTTCTTTTCAGAAGACCGTCTGATTGTAATAAGAGTAACTAATAAGTTATGGTTATCATAATATTATAAATGAATGCTAAATCAAAGAGAGACTAAAAGGTTATAAATGTGATTTTGACATTGAACTGGAAATGGTGTAAAATGTGTAACTCCAATTAAAGATCACTGATGTTGTGGTGGAGGTAGATGGTAGGTGAAAGGATAGGGGAAAAGAGGAACTGACAGGAGAGCAGAAATGACCAATGCCTTATTTGGGAACAACTTAAACTTTTCAAAGAAAAGGTTGTGCAGGCAACGGACGTATGAGGACCGTTGTCATTAGAACTGACATCAGAATATAATGTGTCTAAGATAGTGATGGATATGAGATCATCTGTCCAAGCAGTCAGCCAATGAAACAAACACAACAGCAGTGCTAGCCAATGCAAACACACCAATAGGGTGGATAAACCCTATAAAAGGTGACTGCAAAAGAGGAACCTTTATTTGGATCCTCCGGGCAGCTTCGAGCCAAGATCAAGATGGACAAAGAACTCTGCAGCTGAAGAAGAGCCGGGGCCACAGAGCCTAAGACTGTCCTGCACATGGGAACCAACCTGTCAGCCCCACAACATGTGGCTTCAAATTGCAGTTCTCTCATTAGCTAGGGTTCAGACCCCAAAGACAAAGATGAAGACCAAGGCAAAGATGAAGATAAAGACAAAGACAAAGAACAAAGGCAAAGAAGAAGAAATGTTGCTTTCCTTCCGTTCTACATCTCAATAGACCAGAAAGATTGTGAGACAAGACCACTACACATATGAGGAAGTCACCGTAAGGCCTGCCGCTCTAAGTCAGTACTCTTCCTGCTAGCACCCAAGTCCCGTGTGACCTCACCACCGATGCAGAGACGAAAGCTCATCAGACCAGCAGGGACGCCTGCCCTCATCGATCAGCACTGTGAGCCTCTTCCTGCTGCAACACCGTCTTCATCATCAGGCCAGTTCTGGAGTTCAAAATGCCATACTCCTTCCGTCTCTCTCAAAGATTCCCTTTTTAGTTCTCAGTGTCAGCATTAGGGAAATATAGCCTAGATGATTGATTTTACTTATTTGATTATTTCTGCTACTGAATTAAGCTGTACTGACCCTTTCAAAAATGCCCTATTAATAAAATATTTAGCATAAAGAAAATCTAGAAGATGTTGTGGACATTCAGTTAATGACTCACCTCCAAGTTCTTTGATGGTTGTAAAATAGCTATGATGTTCGATTCTGGGGAGTAAAAGGTGGAAAATCTTTTACAGGTTGCTTTTAGCCCAAAACTATATGTAAACAACCTCCGTCACTAAAACTAACCTGGTTAAGTAACAAGTGCACATTGTAATAAAAGAGAAAGAGCGGCCTGTGAAACTAGTTGGTTGCAGGCTGCTCAGTCGGGCTAATTCACAGGGGGAAGACGGGTGGGACATCTGAATGAAGGTCATCAGAAACCAGGCGAGTCTTTCTCGTCACCAGCTTAAACAGAGTTTACCGCAGTTCTGGACAGGGTAAATCCCAGCAGATTTAGGAAACTCAATTCACCTGAACATCCTGTCATAAAATACCATGTATTCACCTTCATAGTCCTTGAACTTTCATAGTTTGTCACATTTTAACCATAAAACTCTGTGTAGTTAGAAAATCTGATTTCATATAAATGCAAAGCAGTACTTTGTAAAGTAGAAGGAAAAAGGAAACATCCATCAATGCATTCTTAATTTCCAGTTATCAACTCAGAGGGGTCTGGTGACTATCTCCAGCAGTCATTGCATGAGAGGTGGGGTGGATCCTGGACAGGCTGCCATGGGGCAATACAGAGACAAAGAACAAAACTCAAGCATGGACAGACTCAGAACCTCAGGGGCGAATTTAAACCAATTAATCTAAGAGTAATATCTAGGATAGTGGGAGAAAGTCATGGGAGGAGGTGTGCCATGCATTTGTTTTCACCCCTGAGCCAACATTTTGTAAAACCACCTTTTGTTGCAATTACAGCTTAAGGGTTGCTGGAGTATGATGTGACCAGCTCCAGTAGATCTTGAGACAGACGGTTTTGACTATTTCCCTTTGCGAGATAACTCAAGTACAGTCAGATCAGACAAAGAGTGTCTGAACATCGGTTATAAAGTGTGTCTTCAGAATATAAAATAGATTTAGGACTAGGCTTTAAGTAAGCAGATACACCACATAATGACACTTTCATCTGGTCTAGCTATGTTTAAGATCCAGAGGAATGTGAACCGCTCCCCAGCCAATAGTCTTTTGCAGCCTCTAACAAGTTTTCTCAAGGGTTGATTTAGAAGCATAAACATTACAACACCCCCTCACCCTGCAAAGCTGGCTTCTTTGTATAGAAGTCATCTGACACAAGCCCGTGAGTATCTTGCTTGAATAGTTTTCCACCCAACTTTTGCTGCTCACAAAACATATGGGGATTCAAAAACATGCCTTAATCTCACCTTGAAATGTCTTATGAAAGAGACTTATGATTAATATCTCCTGGACAATAATGCCTTGGTAGGTTTGTAGTTGTGCCAAACTCTTCCCATTTTTGGTTAACCGATTAAAAAGCACTCAACACAATTTTCCAAGCTAGGCATATTTTTTTAAGCCTAAATATTCTCCTGAACTTTTTTGACTTCTCTGATGTGTAAAATGGTTTTATGATGCCATTTTTCCTATAATGTTCTCCAGCAAACCTTTGAGGCTTTTGCAAAGCATTTGCATTTATAATTAGAATTCAGATGTCATGTTTGAGAGTAAACAATGTCAGAAAAATGTTGGTTTTGCCTTGTAAAATGACTAATATTTGTCAAAAAAATCTGTGAAAAATGGTATCCGTTAAAGTGTATATCTCCACCAGCAGCCATGTCAAAATGATGCTTAAAAGTTGTAGAGGGCCATACCAATTGTACTCCTTATAGAGGAACAAGAGGAGGCAAAGGCATAGAGGTTATACTGTTAACTGCTACACATCCTTCATTCGAGAGAGAACTGCATCCTCTCCCTCATCTTCTCCTCTCCCTATCCAACCAAAAGTGTAGCTAACCTCTGGAGAGAAGACGGATGGCTCCTTCTGCTCCATTAATCTAATGACAATGCCCCATGACTAAGACCAGCTTAGCAGGCATTGCTCATCCCCACTGGCTTCTTTTTCACTTATCATGCCATCTTCCTATGAATGCAACAGGGGCAATGTCAGCGAAGGAGGGCGAGACAGAAAATAAAGTGAGGCAGAGTGAAGACAAACAATGGCTGGGTAATATTTAAATGGTATCTATGGTTACCAAAGTATTTCCTGGGACATACTAATGCAGCATGTGATGAACAGAATCTTAAAACCATTTGGAGATGATTAAAGCCCTGATCCTAACACCGCATAAAATATATAGGGAATTTTGGCCAAGGAATACAATGATGAATCCTGGTTTTGCTGAAAAAATGGAAAGTGATAGTGAGATAGCTGAACCTGAATCAACAGTTTTCCCAACGGTTTCTAAAGATATACACAGATTTCTAGTTAAACATAAATGCTATATGTCTTTTCAAAATCAAGACAAAGAGGAATCGACATGAAGTCATAGTAATTTGGAATAAATTTAATATTTACAAAGCGATTCAAAAAGTGGGAATAAGTATAATTTTATTTCAGTTGTTAGGACACAGCAGGGATTTTAGGCATCCATGTAGGGGCCACAGATTGGGGAGCAAAACTCCACTGTTGAGTTGCCAGGAGACCCAAAGAGACCACTTGGAATGGGCAACCAAGATGGGTATGTTCCTTGTAATTAGTTGTAATTTCAGTGATTTATTTAAAGATGGGATAATCATTAACAGATAATTAGCAAGACATTGAACAACATAATTTATGTTTTTTCTTGGCTTTTTGCTTTTGTAGATTTTGTTCTACATTTGATTATTTGTGGATTTTGCTTTGGAGACACAAATGAGCATGTCAGCAGTCTAGACAGCACAAAAAAACATGCTTTCAGGCTTTTCAGTATGGCTGTTTGGGAAAGTGCTTGACAACTTGCTATATTAATACTTTTAACAAATAAAAGAAGTTTAGAAATGTGTCACAGCTATAGATACTCAATATATATCATTGTGTAGATCAGTGAACAAACTGTTCAATGACATTCACATAAATACAGACTGTGCTGGTTCTGTTAGACCTCAGCACAACTTTTGACACTACTTGTCCATTAAAAATTACTAAACTGACTGGAGCACAAGATCAGACTCTGGTACAGTACTTGACTGGTTTGAATGCTATGTTAAGAACAGAAACTTCTTCGTGTGAATAATTCATTTCTCATGGGAGAGGACAGAAGTCACATGTAGGGTACCCAAAGGTCCAATATTTTGGGCCTCTTCTACCTATATACTACCTCTAGCTCAGATTATATAAAGTAATAAGATTAGTTGCCATTACTACATAGATGATACATAACTCCACTTTATAATGTCACCAGGTAACTCCAAACACCTCTTGGCATTAAACTGAGGCTTTTAACAAATAAATGTGTAGATGTGTCATAACTTTCTACAGCTGAACAGAAACAAAACTGGATCTAAAGAGGAACAATCAAGAGTCAACAAGCTGCTTCAGTTATTTCAGCTAAGACCTAGAGATCAGGCCCAAAATATGGGTGACTCAAATCTGGAATTTCACAAACACATAAAGGCAGTTACAAATTCAGCCTTCTATCATCTGAATTACATTTCTATGATTAAAGGACTAATTTCCCAGAAAGATCTAGTGAAACTCACTCATGCTTTATTCTTTAGTCAAAATTATTCCTGTAACATTGTCTCAAAAAAGTCATACAGTTGCAGCTGATCTAGAACACTGCTGCTTGCATTTTCAACATACCTAAGAAAATAGAGCACACCATCCTGGTTTTAAAGTCCTTACACTGATTCACTAACACAGAGAATAGACTGGCTTTGAACTAAAATACATTAAAGATCTGTTATTGTCCCGGCCTTCCAGATCACTCACTTTTCTGGTTCTAATCTCTACATTCCAGGAATCAGAATTAAGCATTTTACTTAACTTTTAACCATTTTATTTATTTTTATTTGTTTTTTGCTTAAAAACTTAGCTAGTTTGAAATCTTAATATACTGCATGGTCTTATGTTAAGAACACAAATCTACACAGAATTAGTAAATCCAGGCTCCATAAAAGTTCTCACATGTCATGTCATGAGGTTCTCTTTCACAAACTGGAGTCCTTCGTGTTCTCTCAGTTCCATTATAAGACTGTCCTTTGCTGCTACTTTATCATGCAGTGAATGTGAGAACATTTACATAATTACTGCTTTCCTGACACAATGAATGCACACAACTGCAATCTAGCTTCACAGCTAATACTTGTGAACAGTCAGTAGATGCTTTCTGCACCAAACAATAAAATCATGGCTCCTTATGTTACAGTTCAGTTACGATGCCACTTGAACTGTAATCCATGCTTCAGACGACAGTGATGTCCGTTCATTTCAGCCCTGAGTGCTGTGTAGTAGAAACATCCCCGTCCCACTGACACCTCTGGGAATGTTGCTGCTCTGTGGTGTATGTATTGTGTGCTGATGCCCAGAGGAAGCACAGACTGTGTGTATATTAGCCTAGCGTCGGATGGAAGAGATGTCTGCTTCACTCAAACCTCTGGGGAAATAGCGACCAGAAGTTGGCTGTCAAACAGCGGAGCCCATTGCCTAGAATAGCACAGGGTCAGCTTGGAAAGTAGGCCTCCTACACAACATGGGCAAACATGACTTTCCATGCTAAATGAGTGATATACAAGTCAAGATAACCACCAACCACTCCAAGTCATATTAAGAGTTAACATAACATATGTATTTGGGATCACCTCAGCTCATAAACACATTATAATGCTTGATGTTATTGACTGATGCCTTCCACAATAAAATAAAGTGAAACCCATTACCTTTTAATAATACATAGTCCAAATTATTACAGCTACAAAAATTAAATATTATGACAAAGAAAAGATTCCAACAAAACAGATAGTTATGCAGCAAATGTTCCACCTTTCATCCTTTTTAACTATAAAAATACAGTTTTTCCTATGATAGTTTTGGAGTACAAAATGACATAACCCTAATGAACTATTTGATTGAATGCCCTCTGCCTTGTAATGAAAGGGAATGGTTGTTGCTATGGCAACAGAGAAACCATGGACCAGTACAGTTTGTCATTACTGACTGAACAAAAACCAATATAAAACATTATTTGCCACCCAGAAAGACTGCCAAGGATTAAAACATTTCACATTGCTCTGTAATTTGTTACTGTAAAAACATCAACTATCTTTTAAAAGCCCTGCAACGTGTCACATGTTTTTCACAGTCATTTACAGGAACACTGATTTTATGCATCTGGTGTTCAAATTAAAAATCATCCACAAAAAAATTACTTTTAACACTTTTCTACAAAACAGAAAAAAGTTTATAACCCCCTTCTTTAAACGTATTAAAAAGGCAACAGCCAACGCATGTTGTTTTGGCCATGATATGCTTATCTTAACGAGGGAATGGTAAGAGGTTTATTGAAAACACTGGACTACAAAAAATGCAACAATAAGTTGTGCAGTGGAAGCTCTCCTGTCTTACGGTTATTAAATCTATACTCTTTTATTATCAAAACTTTAAATTGTCAAACCAGCATATAATACCAATCAGTTCAAATGAAAACCATTTGTTCATTGTCCTCTTTGTTGCCACATGACTGTGATGCATTTTTGCTAGCAAAAAGCACCGGTTACAAAAGCCTCCCGGTTTAGCGCCTCTGTTGTAATGGATTTCTGCTCCTAGAAGTAATACCTCTACTGACGAATACTCTTGCACATAGGTTTGGACTAGTTTTCAAATTGACAAAGGAGTATTTTTTCTCCTAATGATTACGACAGCTTCTCACGCTGAAAAAGTTATACAAGTTTACAACAAAATGTTTAAATGAATAATTTTGTTGAACAGTCTTATAAAAGGCACAGTTGACGTGTGTGCGGTAGAGTGCACAGTAACATGACTTTAGAAAATCATCTATTGGCTAATTGTTCATTAATGACTGTGCTGCTTTTTAACACCTAACATATAAAATAATGTAAGACTTGTCTTCATTAAAACTGACCAAGTATTGTCTTTTCTCTCACCCCGTAGTAACCTTAACTCTCAGATATGACCTATTCCTCCAAGTTAGTTATTTCAACAATTACCTAAAAATGTAGCTGAAATACTATTTTAATGTTTGGTTTTTGAAAGAAAATTATCTTATTATTCTAGCTGAGAACTGAACAACCTTTTGCAATGATTCATAATTAGGTTTTGAGTAGTTGCCTTTAAATCTGTATTATAGCTACTGAATGCAGACTTGTTTTTTTTACATCCTACTAAAACATCTGAACAATATGATTTGAAAAAAGTGGATTTATTTTTCAGCCTTCAATGAATAAACTTCCTACAAAGACACATTTTCCAACTCTTCACGTCAACAGGGAGATTCGCCTCTGTTGACGTGAAAATGTACAACTTCTTTGAGCTGCCTAATATTGGCTCACAAGAGCATGACTCTTAAATACATAAGGAGCCTCGCAGAGGTTCTGCCTGACCAATAAAGCTTGACCAACTCGTTTTAAGATTCAGTTCCATAATTACTTATGATCACCATACCTTTTTTCTGTTTTGATCTTTTAATACTTTTTAATAAGTAAATATTTGTCTTTACAAACCAGAGACAAACATACCATGCTTACATTTAGAAAACAACTTTTTCTTCACAAGCCAGTCAAACAAACATAAAAAAAAAAAAATTATTATTATTTTTTTTAATCAAGATTACTATTTGAACTGTTGACCATTCTTTTTGTAACCTTGTGGAATAAAACTTGAGATAGCCTTACACCTACAAACATGTTTGTAGGTGTATGCCTGAGCAATAAGGGAGTTGAATGCTTCCATTAAACAATTTTAGAGAAAAACTGTTTTTTGTATTTTCAGTAAAATTCAAACAAAGCACCAAATGAAATGTGCAGATTGGTAATATACAATTGCCGAGATAAGTTTGTGTCCGAGACATACATTTTACTCGGGTCTGTTGTTTCATCAGTACGTGTTAAAATTCAGTTCTGAAGTATCCTCTCAGTTCAAACTCAGCACTGTCTCTGTATCTGACACCCAAGTATGAACACTCACATGTCCCATTAGATTTTCAAGTTACTCTAAATTTCCTTTTGGAAGAGCATTTCAGCTGTGAGCAACATGTGACACATTCTCCCCCTGTGGCTCCCTGTAATGCAATAAGATCAACCCAATGAATACATAATGGATCAAATGAACCTAAAATAACACAAGCTTCAGTTGCAGCGTTATATATCCTATTATAAGTGCTCCCAACACACATTTGAGCATGTTTGTAGACCATGAGCTTTTACAGTTTAACTAACAGTATGAGATGGTCCAATAAACTATGTTTACTATATAAATTCCAGGGTGAGAGAGAGTTAATGTGGCAAACACTAGGTGGTTTATTCTAATGATGTGAGGAGCTAGCGGGAGGGTAAGAAATGCTTTGTGTGCCTTATGTGGATATTGCAGTGCATACCCTATTGATACAGATCAAAGGTAGCAGAATGAGCATTACCTGCTTCATGAATATGCAAGAGGCAACGTTCTATGTTAATTATGAGTCCATTTAAGACAGAGCTGCACTGCTGCATTTTCAACTTTTCCAGGGTATTCTCCCAACCTGTGACCTTTTCACAGCAGAGCAAAACTCATCACTCTTAAGGAAAATGGGAGACGGGAAGGGAGAAATAAATAACAAAACAACAAAAAGTGCTGAGGAAAGAGAAAAGACTACACTAGGTCAAAGAAGAAAGAAAATTAAATAAGGTGTATGTCCTGCTTATGTTTGACTGGACTGATGTTCCTGCCTTTTTTTTTTTTGGAAATAGAGCTTTAGCATTTGCAAAAATGTAAGACGAGTATACAAGACTTTTACACATAAAAACACAATATTATTAAGCATGGTTCCTAAAAACGAGTATATTGGTTTATGATCTGAGACAAACAACAAATCACAAATCTTGTTATGCTGCAATTTGTAACAGTTAACTCTTTCCCACACACGGCACATCATGCAGTCCAGGGAACTTGATGCACTTTTAGTCATGGCTCATGGCTACAGCAGACAGTACAGACTTTTGCACAGTGAATGTCATTGTAATGGCTAAAAAGCACAAAGATTGTGTAAGCAAACCCAAATTTGTTTTCTCAGTGTTATGTGATGCAGTTTGCAAGACAGGTACCTGAAAACTGACTGTGGTTTTTAAAAAATCCCTGCACGAAACAGATCATAATTCCGCCTGTTTATAAAAGAGTAAAGCCATTTTTTCCTGAGGGGCAGACACTTTGTCTACCTTTAAAACTAGCCTTTACACTTTCTTTTTGATAAAGTTTATATTTTAAGGCTAAGGTTTTCCTTAGTTACTGCTAAAGGCTTAGACTGCTGCAGAACATATTGATCACTTTTCTTCAGTTTTCTGATTTCTGTTGCTACACTCAATGAATGGTTTATGCCATACATTAGACGTAGATTTGTATTTGGTTATCTTTGTGTAGAAAGAAACCCTGCTTCATAGCTTTTGTGTTTCTTTTTTATGCATCTCTTTCTTGTCTTCTCAAATCTAATGGCTGCTCATACTAAACATGTTTCTGATGGTTTGTTTCTAACAGAAGGCAATGGTTTCTCTGAGTTGTCGCCACATGGTTGGTAAAGAGGAAGGTTGCTGCAAAGCTAGAGAAACAATGGAATGTATAAATTAAATAACTTTTTTTGACAACTGACATTTTATGTCCACCTGAATTTAACTGCATTGCGTTATACCTGGGATTGGACTGCTTGTGAAAGGATCTGCATATGATTATGCAATTTGAAATGGACTAAAGTGCACCTAAGTGGATCAACTCGGATTCTACATAGTTCGACATGGAATGAATTGGTTTTGGCTGGTACTATGTACACAAACTAAGTTGAAACATACTGGATACATAATCTGCTAGCAGATCTCACTTGAATCCTACTTACTAAAGTTTTAAGGAAACAACATCTGCCAATCCCAGTGTCCTTACATTTTACATAGAACAGGTAGAATAAAAGAGCAAAGGCCCCGCTGTGCAAGCTCAGCATGGCATCATAAGGATAAGGAAAAACATACTTAACCTTAATGAAGCCCCACCCACCCTGTGGCCTTTAAAAATCTTTAAACGTCTTTTCAATCATCTAAAAAGAAAGCTCCCAATTAGCTATAGTGGTCCTTGCTTAACCAGTGTCTTTTTTTTTTGGTGCCAAAATTCTCTCCCTTCCTAAAGCCATAACTCAAATATGACAAGAAACAATCTCAATCTGTTTTCTTCTAATTATTAAAGAGATGTCAGTTTATGTAACTCTTACCTTCATTAATCAATTAAACAAAGTGATCAGACTTCCCTAAATCTTTTTTAGTACTGTTTAAAATCATTTGCCGTTGCTTTATCAACAAAGATTGGGAAAGCTTTAAAAACTATTAGGTGACACTCCAAATAAATATAATTCATATAGGCAAAGTTATAATGTGTGAAATACATATCATAAAGTTACTTTGAATAATTACATTCTCTTAAATGTCTTCCCAGTAGAGGATGCCAGCAACATTTGAGATTTTCCCCTAAAATGTTTTCTGGATCAATAGTCACAAGGCTTACAAGCTCTAACCTTTTATTCATACAGTGACTGGTATTCTTCAGCATTTACAGTGGTAAAAATCCATAGGTCTAATGTGGAGAGATGATCTATTACTTGTAATGAGAATTGATGGCTTTTCTTCTGCTCCAGCAAGCTTTTTTTTATATCTTTTTCTCATTTATCCAAAATGAAGGCCTCGGTTTTTCCAAATGGATCCGTCTCATATGCGCACACTTCAGTGTTGTGCATGGCAAATTACCAAATGAAATGTAATTAATTAGGGTAATTTCCAGCAGATTTAACTTCACTGGGACATAAAATCTTACAATAAAGCTTTCTGATTGATAAAAAAAAAAAAAAAAAAAACCTCTGCCAATTTAGGTACGAGTGCCCTAGAAGAGCACAATTCAGCCATTGCCCTTGGAAAGTAATAAACCTGTATAGGCTATAATCTGGTGTCTTCACCTGCTCATGTCTTTGAACACAAAGACAGTCACTCTGCATGAAGCTTTGCAAGCCCGTGCTAATGCTGTGTAAACATTACTGCTGCTGTTTGCCACTGATTTAGCACATGTTAATATTACATGAGACAGAAGGGCCCTTTGATGATGTAAGTGAACACTCAAACTAGGGCTTTCCACCTCAGGGAAGGCGAGATGAGGCTGTGGAGCAGCTCCTTCGAGACTTTTTTCACTTTTGCATTTGCAATCCAACTTGGTAAAAGATGAGCTGTTTATTTTTCATTTTATGCAGAGTAGGACTGTTTTGGTGTCAGAAAAAAAACCCACTCCAAACTAACAGGTTCTCATAATTAAATGCATGAAGTGGACATTAATTGCTTGCAATTGAGAAGACTGTGTCAAAAAACAAATCTTGTGCCCATAAAGGGAACATAAAGGGCACAAGATTTTTTGTTTTTAATGGTGACAACAGAACCATCTGCAGTATAATCTACTCAACCGTCAAAAATCAGCTCTGAGGACTCAGATTCTTCCTGTATTTTTCAGAAGTCAGCTGAGCTTCTAATGTTGCTGAACCTAACCTGACCAACTACAGCAACCCCAGATCATAGTACTGCCTCCAGTGGCTGGTACAGTAGACTTCATCGGTCTCTCTTCTTATCCGGATAAGAAGAGAGACCGAGAGACAGATTTATTTTCTTCCATCACTGTGGAAGAAAATAAATCTGAACGCATCAGAAAGTCAGGTCATGTGACTTTCTTACATCACCCTACAGTCTAAGCTTTTGCTCCCTTGCAAATTGTAGCCATTTCTTCCAGATAGCCTCTCTGATTAGAGGTTTTCTTATAGGCAGTGTATTGTTATGGCTAAGATTATCTCCATCTACTGGTATTTCGGAGGTTTGTTTGAAATTTTCCTGATCATCCAGAAGACACTCTTTTTTTGTATTTAGAAATCAAAAAATAAATTCATACAGCATAAAGCCAAACTGATACTAGTGTAGTTGAGGTCTAATTATTACCCGTTTCTAAAATACCCAATGTTTGTTGTAGTTGTGCATGGCAGGCCAGATATCTAACGTACGGTAGTTATAATTGATTTAACAAAGGCATTTGTTTCCCTTGCTCCAAAAATGCTACTATAATAAAATAAATAAAACTTTTCCGTGATATTTTACATAATTTATATATCAACAGTGTATCTGCCCATTGTCTCTCAATATTTCAGCATCGAACTAATACTACTGCTGGAATCTCACAGTTTTATAAAGATGTAAAACTAATTTCTCTTCCTATGGCTCACCACTGTATAAGGTCTTTTGTTTCTTTGACTTTGACCACACACCACATTTTATACAAGAGCAATCATGGTGATGCACACAGCAGTAAAACAAATCTTGCACGCACTCAGTGCACACAATCATCAATAAAGTAGAGTAAAGATGAGCAGTTGAGAGAATGAGGATATTGGTTTCAGGAGAGAGAACAGACTCTTGATGAGCCATTAACCTGCTGTTGGTAAGGTAAGATGGCTGTGGGATGTGGTTTAATTTACCCTTTTTATAAAGAAGTTGTTGAATTGATAAGTCACAAAAAAAGAGTTACAATCCTGGTTTGACATATTAGCAATGCTGATGGTGAGGAAGTTGAGCAAGAAATTAGAAAAGAAGTCAATATGCCCAATCTATAAGAAAATCACTGCTACATTTGGAGACAATCTATAAAACTAATAATATTGATCTTGGCATACGTCTTTGACAGGAATGCTCCAATTTCAGAAAATCATTTGAAATCTTGCCAAAAACACTTCCTTGCCTTTATCAGAAAATAAAGAAACAAAGAGAAAAACTGTAATTGAGAATGGAGGTCTCTCCTGGAAAGGGCTAAATGATTTCTCCTGTTAATGTCCATTTTGTCAGTGAGTGATTTCATTTTTCTGTGTTCAGGCTGGACATTCTCAGAATAGATTTTGATCTTTCTCTTCAAAAATATCCATCAACAACTACAAAGAGTCAATTTTTATTCTGGAATAAGCTGCCCAAAAGTCCGACGTGGTCTCCTTACCATCAATTATGGTGGTTTGATGGATGATGAAATTTAATAGACAAAGGGAGGCTACTGAAGCTCTGCTAACAACTGTAACAGAGATGAGATAAAATTGTATATCTTCTCTGTTACGCATGTACGTAAGGTTGTATGCAGAAATCAATTAAGGGATTCGGTGATCTATATTTATATTGACATACATGGGTGTGTTTTAGCATTTCTCACTTTGCAAGGTCCAACAAACACTATGTTGTGAGAACCCACTGCTCCTTATTGGGCCCAAAATCCCATAAGAAGAAGTTCTGTTTTCAGGTTAGTGGTTAGGAATAAAGGGCTGCACAGTGGCGCAGTTGGTAGAGCTGTTGTCTTGAGCCAGAAGGTTCTGGGTTCAATTTCCGGCCCGGGGTCTTTTGCGTGGAGTTTGCATGTTCTCCCTGTGCATGCGTGGGTTCTCTCCGGGTACTCCGGCCTCCTCCCACAGTCCAAAACCATGACTGTCAGGTTAATTGGTCTCTCTAAATTCTCCCTAGGTATGCATGCATAGTTGTTCTTCCTCTTTCAACCAATATTTTTGCACCATGTTATACTGTGGCAGAATTAGATAAGTGACATTCTTAGATATATTTACCCTTATTTTACTTTTAGAAAAAAAAAAGGTAAAACAATTAGTTTTTGTTGTATGACTAAGATACAAATAATAGATGATCAAAACATGCTTTGTATATCTTTTCCTGAAAAGAAAAAACAACTAAAAAAGAAAACGGTGAATGATTCGGATGTAGAAAGACATTATAGGACATCTAAAGTGATATGACTAAGCCCCACTGGGCATATGACTAAATTAAGGATTTATGCTGGGCTATATATCATATTACTGAAGGAGGTCTTTCTTTAAGACCTCCTTTAGTAATGGAACCATGAACCATGATGCTATGCCAAGTCTTACTCCTCTGTTGCTTTCTCTTTTGTCACACTTAATCTCATGTAATCCACTTAGTGTCATAAGTGGAAAACATGACAGGAATACCACCACTCTGTGTCATAGCACCCTCACAAAAGCCACAGCAGCTCTTAGTGGGAACGTTGAGGTTGTTGTGTCAGGGAAAAAGCTTATCTTCATGGCAGTTTGCTTGGGCAAGATTTTGTGAAATGTGTCATACAGACATTACCACCTATTCATGTATTCTAAGACAGATATCAGATCCACGTATCGACTCCTTGCCGCCCGCAGGAGAGGCCCGGGGGCAATCTTTGGTGAATGCAAAGTTAATGCCAATGTAATTTCCATTTGTTTTCTGCTGTTGCTATTTTAGGAACAGTGGAGATGTAACACAAAGACTATAAACGTCAGCCTAACAATGAAAGATTGGCTGATTCCATCTAAGGGTGTGGCAGTAATTCTTCACAGGGAAGAAGATAAATGTCCTCTCACACATGTGTTCTAAGTCATAAGTATTCTAATAAACAAAGAAAGGATGTTTCCAGAGATGTCAGAGTTACTACAGTAGTAAAAATGAGTCCATATTATGGGAGGCACGAGATCATGCAATGTCAAAATGCCCGTGTTTCTTATCAAAGTGAAGCTTGTCTTATAAAGCACTACTTAGCTGAAGTCAACATGTGACTTAATCAAATTAAGTAATTATTTTTTAAGTGCTTTAAGTTTGAGCCAGAGTGGGGACATCTGATGAGTACTTCTAAAATTGCCCCACAGTGTGGCGAGTGTGTTCAAAACCTGCCTCATGGCCAACACCACTTGATTACAAAAGCAATGAAGAGGTGCACACCAAGTTTCAGTTGTTTCAGCTTTTTGGGTACTGGGTAGAAAAAAAAAATAAAATATATATATACATTGACATATATAAAGATAAGGAAACAAAACAGTTTGCAAGCACAGTGAGATTAGCCCATCTATTAAAACATCCAGAGCTAATGATGCGAAAGTTTCTCTAAAGCATGCTTGCTTATTCTGCAGAGCAAGTAGCATTTGACTGAATTTTGGTGGTATATTAAAGCAAACGCTTTTTATTAGACGGATCTACATTAAAATTCCAATGGTTCTACGGCTAAAAAAATGGACTGATCAAAGCTGGACTGGAAAATTCTCCACTGAGTCTAGATTCTTTAAATCTATACCGAGAGAAGTATGTCCCTCATTTCTGAGATGCAACTTCACACCAATCAGACTGACCTAGAGCACAATCAATTAAGCTTTTTTAATCAAATGGGCTAAACTTAGAGAATATCATGGCATACAAGCTTGATCTCATTTAG
The DNA here is from genome assembly GCA_903067095.1 of Girardinus metallicus. NCBI lineage: Eukaryota > Metazoa > Chordata > Actinopteri > Cyprinodontiformes > Poeciliidae > Girardinus > Girardinus metallicus. The sequence goes on from CAEGAE010048746.1 coordinate 19,821, forward strand.
GACAAATTGCTCCAATCTGATGGACATGAGTGGGAGGTTTGCTCTTGTATTTTAGGGCAATTTGCTTTGTGAATCCAATGTGCAAAAAAAGCTAATAAAATTGTCGGGATTTGTCATGTCTTATTTCTAAGTTGCAAAAAAAATTAAAAATTGGGATTCATAGATCATCAAAAATGTTGCTAAACGATTTTTTTGTTCCAATATGTATCTTCTCAACTTATGAGAAGTATATATGTACACCACATCTGTATTTGTATAAAATATGTTAGGATGTAAAAGCCCTAACTCCAAAAAGAATACACAACTGAAATGACAACAAATGTACAACACTTATGTTAGTTTTTCTCTCTGAGGAAACACTAAGATACTGGGGCTTAGTGGCTATACCACAGAAGAGCACATGGACGACTCATACAAGATTATCCTTTGGATTTCCAGAGGGACCTTCCAACTGATTAGGAGCTTGTTTTGGTCTGTAGCAGTATTGATCAGATTACTTTACATCAAGGCTAGATCATGTTAGGACCACCCATACTGCACAACAGTAGGTAAGTAGTGCTGAAGGGAAATAAATCACTGATTAGCAATCACTATGAATAGATTTTTACCAAGTGACATTCTTTCCACATTTCTTGCATGACTTCAATGCATAATGTAATGTAATTAATAATGACAAAAAAAGGTACATAAAAAAGATAATTTTTCTTTAGAAAATCAAAGTGAAATATATGGATTGTTTATATTAAACATTTTTTTTTTAAATACATCTCTTCACTGTCAGTTAATTTGTTAGGATATTTTCTCCTTGCATACCAGAGTGATTACCTTCCTAAATATGCAGGCACTGTATAAATTTAGGAGCTTTGTAAACATGTTCTTGATTAACTGAGGCAGCGTGCTTTGCATACTTCACTTAATTTCTATGTTCTGTACTAAAAAAGTTGTCCCAACTATTGCTGAATTAAAAGTCCCTGAATACGTTCAAGATGTAATCTGACAAATGCAAACTTTCCTGCTGAAATAAAAGCACTATGTAAAACACCCGTAGAGCCTTTTTGTCTCATGTTTTCATGTCACTTTCTGTTTACTAAACATACTGGACTTCACATTTTCGGGAAATTATTAAGTATACAATCCAGTATAGCAAACAATGCAACACAGACAACTAATAAAAATCAATAAGTTGTCATCTTCTTTCAGGCTTATGTTACATTTTCATTTTCATAACCATTCACTGATCTGAAAATAAAACACAGGTTTTATTTTTACAAATGTAAAATAAAACCTTTGTCATGTCATTCACTAAGGAATCCAGGCTCAGAGATCTTCTTGAGCAGGTTTAATCCAAAGTAGACGACTTTCAAGAAAACAGGAACAACACAGGGGAATCAGACCACATGTAGCAAGGTGGCACGTGAAGGAGACAGAAGTAAATAATCAAAATACAAACTCAGATGAAACTCAAAATGCCCCAGGACCATAACAATCTTAGCGTTTTCAATAAACATCGAAACACATATACAACTTTTCACAAGGATGTCTCTTTACATTTTTTCTCCCATCACTTAATAGTGATGGATCTCTAATGGACTAAAATGGCAGTATGCTATAATAACAAACAGCTAATGGACACCTTAGATGTCTAGCTTTCAAATGTGATGAATATGAAAGTGGTGGAAAAGGGAAAAGAATCTGGAAATGAAAACAGAAATAAACAGGAAAATATTCAGAGATGCAGTGTAAAGTCTTAGTAAGGCGTATGCCACCAAATAAAAGAATACAACAACTCAAAAATAATTTAGAGCTCACCTAAATTAAATTAAATACTTTCATAAATAATCTTAACTGTATTTTCTCTGGGAATGACAGTCAAAAATCTAATCTCTTTTTTTGTGGTGTATACTGACCTTAACTGTCATCTCCTTCTGAATAAAAAAAAAAATATACAGAGATTTTTGTTTCAAACAGCAAAGTGTCATACTTTTAAATGGAGAGGTGACAAAATTGACTTCAAATAAAAAAGACAAATAACTGAATAAACTTAAACCTGTACTTTGATAAGATTAAGAACTATAAACTAACAAAATCAAGATATCTCAAGTACCGTTACGTTATACAATAAACAGGAAAAAAGCATCCAAAACGTAGGCTAGGGGGAAAAAAATAACTATCTTGGTTTTAAATGAAGTCAAAGCAATGGGTTTTTCCATTAGGAAAAATGTGAAGTGCTCATTTCAGTCCTTAAATTAGCAGACAGGTACAAGTATGACTGCCTCCATAAACTCAGGAATTGTAGCATTATTTTGTTGTGAGTGCTAACTGAATGGGAAGGAGGGAAAAGTTCAGCAATTGTTCAATAATGAGAAAGAATGCTGACAGCTGGAAAACAATAAAGACCTTTACCTCTTCTTAGGATTGGAATGAACAAACAAATGACAATATAACACAATAGTAAATTTCAGATTCCAGAGAACTTAGTTGGTATGCCAAATGTTATTGACAAGACAAAAAGTTGCATTTAAGAGCCACAAGGATTTTTGAGCTCATCTGTCTAAAGGACAGATGAGCTCAAAGTAGCTATTTAGTCATGATGTACTAGTGAAAATGAAATAGTTAAATACATCGCTATGCCTAATATGAAAGTGGTAATGATGTTGTTATTCAGCCACAGAATCTGTTGTTAGATCAACCATGCTGTGTACGCAAAATCACAATAATGTCCAGTAGATGGCCATTATGAGGCCATCTACTGGACAGCTAAAAGCTTGAGCAAAATTGGCTCATTAACACTAGAATGATGCCACACTTTCCCTCATGATTCCCTCAACAACAATTTAGTTAACCCTCAACAATCTTCAGTAGTATTTGTAATGTAAGTGGAGAGGAGAGTAACCAGAGTGTTAATTAGACTTTCAGTAACTAGAATGAAAAAAAATGCCTGATGTGGTGTTACAGTTTATGTTTCTTATCTATTATGGATACATTGTTTGTTTGATTGCATATTGACTTTCTGATATTTAATCAAATACTTTGTAGTGGGTTTGTGTAGTATGTAGTTGCAAGCTTTACAAGTTTCCTTGCTTTAACACATCTTGACAAAATTAAAATGTTCCTATTAGGCTCTAGGAAAACGTAGAAATGTGTTGAAAAAGTGTATCCATCTGAATGGTGTGTTGGGTAATGAACACATAAACATTGCAGGACATTAACCCTATGAGTCTGGAGTTAGGGAACGCTGTCCAGGGTAGTTTAGGTCATTCACAGACTTATTTTACTGCTGCAATTTGTCTCACATCTCTGAGCCCTCAAGGCCACCACAGTATTTGTTATATTCAACTTTCTATTGATTATGCATAATCACATCACCTAGTTTTACCTGATATCCAAAGTAAGGTCACTATTGTAAAGAGATTAATGAAATTTCACATATAAAGCAATATAATGCATATAGAGAATAAAATAACTGTAAAACTGTTGCTTTAATATTGTATATTACGGTATACCACAGCAGTACAACTGAGTTAATCATAATCAGAACAGAGTAAGACAATGTCAAAGATGGCAGGAAAAGGGCATAAATACCATCAGAGGAATGTCCCCACTTTAAGCAGAACGCATTGCACATGTGCATTTGTCCAGTCAAAAAAAAAAACAAAAAAAAAACCAAAAAAAAACATGGTTGCGGTATAAAGTCATTGACAAAATGTTTTAGAGACATGCCAGATGTCCTCCAAATACTCACATAGAGTCAAGGTCAGAGAAAAATTTTAGCCTGACATTAGAATAGTGATGGAGCGTAACGTCCTGTAGACATCCAAGAATCGCTGGCACAAATGTATTATGGTTGCAGTGGCAATAAAAAAGAAGCCTTGGTAACTTTAAAAGATTAGACATTCATCCCATCCCCACTGCTGTGGGCAGCACTAATTTAATGATGAGCTCAGATTCCAATGGCAATGAAAGAGGCAGGTAAAATGATAAATGACAATTATTATCCTGTATAGGATGACGATGAACGAGACAGGAAAGCTGTGACAAAATATATCAAATACATATATGAAGATATGCAGTTAACTGACATCTACAATGGGTTGTTGTGTTGCTTTATAAACTCCTGTAGGAACACTGCAAAAAATTTAAGTGATTGTACTTTTTACTTATGTTAACTTTGTTGTAAAAACAGCCATGACAGAAAAATATCTGAATGGAATGCAATTAAAAAGTTAAGGATTTTTAAAAGTTTTTGTCACGTCACCAAAAAGACATCTTGTTGACAAGTAATAAAAAAAAACAAAAAAACAATGCATGTAATAATAAATTTTACATGAAAGATTCCTGGTGTATGCACTGACAGTACATCACAGGTTGAGATGACAGCACAAATTTACAAAGTTAATGCTTTTAAAACGAAACGTATTGATTTTCTGATATTTGTAAATGGTGCTACTATCTTGCCAGATCCCTCTTGAAAAAGAGATTTTAGATCTCAACAAGGTTTTTTATCAAGTAAAATAAAGGTTATTATAATTATTGTTAATTGATGAACAACCACAAAGGTGGAAGCATCACGCTGAGGAGATACTTTTCATCAGTAGGGTTAGGGAATCTAATCAAATCTGATAGGTAGACTCTTGGAGCAAGTTTCATAGAAATACTGGAAGGGACTTTAAAAGAGTTGGGACTATGAGGTGAGTTCACCCTCAAGAATCTAGAGCGGGGCTGGAAATTTTAATGTTCATAGAGACTATTCATACAATCAGAATGAGCTTAAGCTACTTTACAAACAAGCTATTTTACAGCAATAAAAGTCTCTATCTACATGTCTATCTGTCTATGTAGTGAGTTAATTTTAACCTTCAAATGTCACAGAGTAAAGAATAAGAAAAAAGAAAAATGTAAAAGCATTGCCAAATGAGACAACAAAGTGTCATACTTTTAAATGCAGAGGTGACAAAACTGCCTTCAAATAAAAAAGACAAATAACTGAATAAATTTAAACAAAACTAAAATCTAGCAGGTATGATGAAAGACAACTCCTTAGCGTCATTGATTATGTCCCAACGTCAAGCTAATGGCTCCCTGATATCAGAAAGATGACTGCAGACACATCGATTGGGATGTTAATTACTGTAATAAACTAAAAGACTGCGATGGTGTCTGCTATGATGACTATATCTATGACTGAACAAAAAATGATGACGGAATAATGATGACAGCGAAAGTGATATTGACAAACCCATGGAGTAGCCTGAAACGTTTCATCAACTTAGCCTGCAAACATATATATAAAAATTATTCATGGTAACCTGGTCAGTAGTTTACATGCTTATTCTGAGGCAGAGAACTTTTTTTTTCATTGTGTCTTACAATTTCCATTTCTGTATGTCTGTGATTTCTATTATGCTGAAATGATAACTGTAAATCATCAAAGTTTGAATACATTCGCATACCTTGTTTTGTAGCTTTAACCTTTAATGGATAGGATGTCTATAATTTGCCTTTGGCAGATACAACATATACTTACAAGGAATACAAATTGTGTTGTACACAACAGACTGTTAAATAAATAGCTACACCAACTAATTCTTACAACCTCTTTACACCACATCTACTCACTCATTCAGCATCAATTTATTTTTGTTTCGTCACTGAGTATGGTAACCCTTTAATCTTAAATCTGTTTAATATGTTCCTTTATAAGAATCCAATTTTTTAATTGCTGACAGCAATTATTGATCAAGATTAGTTACAATAAAATGCACCAAATCTGAATGTCTACAAGTAAATTTGATGTACAGATGAGAGTTAAGCGTTTAAATAGAACTTTACTTAAAAAAGATCCTGCAATTAAAAAAAAAAAAACATTTATATACGTATGCTTAGCAGTCAGCTTTACATGGAAAAATTCATATTACTCTGTTGGTAACTATCATGTCTTTTCAATAATTTGTTATTAACTTATGCATTTTAACCCTGAAATCCTTTTTTGAACTGCTTTATTGCTGAAATGTGGTATACAAATAAACTTGACTAAAAATATATTGTTCAATTGTAGCAACAGAGAATCAGAATTACTGTTTTTGACTCAGTTTAGTCTTGAAAAGGAATACAAATGTACGAATGTCATGAAAACAAAACGACAAACATAACTGTAACTAGAAAACCAGCACGATCCAAATATTTCCTATTTGAGGACTTCATCTTTTGCAAATCAGTAGATTTTATAGTTAACCCATTTTAATGTTAGAACTGTCCAATAATTAAACTGCTATTTTAAAGATCCATTTTCCTCCTATTTTTTTTTCTTATATTCAGTTTCTAAGAAATTGTGTGGGATGCTAAAACACAAATTATTTGCCAATAATTTTTCAGTCTGAGATTATGCAACTGAAATAAAAAAATATAAAATAATAAAAATAAATAACTAATAACAGTAATACTTTTTTATTATTGAACAGTAAAAAAGTAGTAAAAAAAACATAGTAAAATTTACAAAATTTTACTATTAGTGCCAATGCACCACTAGTGGCCATCACTATATTCTCAAGGGGAAGCAATTTAATTAGAAAAACATTAAAGAATGTGGATTGGACTTTTTATGACAATCTTTGCTTAAAATTGGTTGTGGTTGTTATACAGTAGACAAAGGGATATTGCTGATTTAACTATTATTTTTTTTGGATTATGTGTTAAAAGAGTCTTAAAACCGCATTGAATTTTTTTGTCAGAATTTAGTTACATTTCTCATTGGAAATTGTCTTGATGCTACAACACATTACTGCCTTCATCAAATGTTTATAGATATTCAGCACAAAAATACTGAACTGACTGAAATGTAATGTCTATATTTAACAAAGTATTACCTTTGCTCCCTGAATCGGCAGAAAACAACAGTACTGTAACTTTGCTTTAATGTAGGTTTTACTCTTACAGGCTGTTTATTGTGAGGCTTGCCATTAAGAAGTGTTCACTTCATTACACTAAATCAACTTCTTGGAAAAACCAAAGAAAGATTTCCATCTTTTTGCAATTTATCAGAAAACAAAGTACTTCAAATGTCCTTGGGCCAAAGAGAGCTTTAACATTGTGAAATTCAAAGAACCGTCTCAGAACGTAGAAACAATCTCATCAGCAGACAGGCCATGATGACCAAAACGGCAAATCATTACTCTTAGCTGATGCCGCAGGAAGCAGGAATCCTGCCATTGTGTTAAAAAAGGTTGTAATAAAGATTTAAATTACCATTTTGCATTATAGCATAACATTAACATTAAAAATGAACAGAATCTGTAACCAAGTGGATGATAAAAAGATGAATGGAAAAGGACTGCAGCATTGTTATCAGATCATTAGTGGCAGCAATGAGTACTAACTCTGTGAAGCTATCTACCTTTATGTCCAGCAAGGAATCATAATTATCATAGTAGAAAGCTGGGTCACTAGTTTTTGAACTATACAGTAAAATCACCCTTCAATGTCTTATTTTAGGTCACTCACCATCCTGATGAGGTGTAGACACTTAACTGCTCAGTAACGACCAAAGAATTGGAATGTCACAAAATGTTTATTATTTGGGTAAAATAATTCCTTTCAAAACAATATAACTATCTTTCTGAATTGTATTTTGTTTATTGTTAGAGTAATATATAAGAATTTTTAATCCTGATCAATGTGCATGACGGGTATCTACAGAGCCACGTGGCAAGATTGGCAAACGTATCAACAGTAGAAGATGACAGCAAGATGAGCTATATCTTTTCATTCAGGTGAAAATTCAGTTTTAATGAGTTCCCCAAAACAATAAATACAACCTTTGCGGAAGAATAATTTTCCAGTGGCTAATATTTACTCCACCCAAATGAAGTTCTATGCCATATTGATGTTTCATATAACAATATTGCACTGACAATATATTTGTCATATAGTTTTTTTTTCTGTATTAAATTTAAAAATGGAAAGATTTTAAATATAATTTCTTTCTTTTTTTTTTGCTCGACAACATTCGAAAAAGATGATAGAATAATCTAACAAGCTGAATGAGAAAAAAGCTGAACCAAAAGAATATTTCTTGTGGCATTGTTGACATCCTGTTGAAAATTCCTTACAAATTTCATATGCAAGCCTTTTATATTCCTTTCACATATCAAAAATGAATGCAAGAGCATAAAATTGTGTAAAAATTTTACTTTTGTATCATGTTTCCAAGGTGATTTTGCAAAAGTGGAATGCTATCTTTAAAACCTTATTATGAGACAGTTCTATGAATCTCAATATTTAAAAAACAAACATGCATTCATGTAACACATGTATGGTGAATGGGTAAGACTGAATGTTTATACTGAGAAAAACTTTTAACCAAGCTAAATTAAAAGGATTTTGTGTCAAAAAGTTTAATTCATAACTTACTTCCACCAACTTGTTGGCATGTTCACGGAAGACCTGGGCATACTCCTTGACCTCCTTCTCATTCCCACTCTTAGCCGCTTCGATGAGCACCAGAAGGGGAACATTGGTCTCCAGGAAAGAGTCTGAGATGTGGTCCATCACTGCCTTTCTCAGCTACAACAGAGAGACAGAAAAGGAAACAAGAGAGAACAGTCTACATTAGTGCATTAAATATGGATCTGAGGATGTCTTCCTAACTGTAAAGAATTTGATGGAATAATAATGGGTAGAATGGAGAAAGAAGTAAAGGATATTGCAGAAGGGAAGTGTGTGTATGAAAAAGGACAGTTGTCAAAAGGAAGAGATGTAAAATGCTTGTAAAATGATATTTTTCCCATAAAGACTTTTATAGTGGCAGACATCGTGACTTACATTCTTTGTTTATTGAATAATTTTGAAACAAACTGGCCAGGGACTGCTTGCTTTATTAGATGGTAAATGATCCTTGGTCTCAGTAGGTGGGATATCTGATGAAATGCCACAATAGCAAAGCAGAAACTACGTCTGAAAAAGGGAGTTATTCATATGAGACCACCTCAAACAATGTAAGAAAATAATTCCTGCAGATTTAGGAATCTGCAGGAATTCCTAATTACACTCTTCAAGAGCTTACTTATACAATGCTTTATTATAAATTGAAATACTCCGAACTATAGTCTGCTATTAATGCAAACATTTCAAACCTAGTAATAATTCTAACGAGGATGCTACTTGCCATTGGTGCCCGTAGTTACACCAGTTCATACCAGTGTAGGCTCTTATTTCAACTGCCTATTTTATTAAGTGGTTTATTATTTGATTATCTGATATTAAACAAAAGTAATGTCCAACAAACACAAAAACAGTAGAGGTTTCTCACATTCAGATTACATCTAAGCAACTTGTCTTCTCCTTCCTATTTGTTTTTGTTCTGCCAGTTTTTACAAGATGATATCAAGAAGGAACAGGTTTAATTAAAAGGAAGGTTAGCAGAGTTAATTGACTTTAAGGCTCCTTTTACATGCCGACATTTCTGAGACCAGATTTTAAATTAAGAATTCAAGAAAAACTAAGCGAGCTCACATTTCAATAAAGTACTATATATATATATATATATATA